>VDFB02046935.1:0-118582 GCA_007258455.2 Sequoia sempervirens | reverse complement strand
AATGTGGGATTCCCTACGTACGTGGTCACGGAGCGAGATTTTCCACAAATTTACCAAATCTTCTGTCAATGAGTCTTCTCGTTCCTCATTAGCATTTATAGGTTCTTCCGCTGGTTGACCCATTACGCTGCCATGGTGGATGATGCCCTAGTCCGTTCAGGCAACAGCGCCAAATGTTTGCCTACGGAATGGGATTCTAATTTACGTACTACTTGGCAAACTAATTATGTGCAGAACATGGGATCAAACAGTAAGCTGAAAGATATCATAGTAAAATGCCAGACACTTTATTCATTCTCAGGAATATCATGTACAAGAGTGTATCACAATGCGTACAACATAACTCATTCAGAATCATCACATAATCAATAGCAACATAATCCGACTATTCCCACCCGACTACATATAACGCTCGGCGGTGGTTAAACAACCAACCGACACGACGTTTCATAACATCATTACATTAGCACTAATCTGAACATGTTTTGCCGAGAGTACATGACATTACATGACATTATTATTCTTTACTAACTATTGTTTTATTTGACAATTGGCCGACTACGACCGAGGCCGACTACGGCCGACAACAAGGTAAAATATCCGACTAACAAAAATTAGGGGGTCCCCATTTGCAATGGGGCGATGTGTGAAAAAGGTCACAACAGGTCTTCAGTTTGCTCCAATTTGAAGTACTTCTCTATGTCAAATTTCCAGTCTATCAACTCTTATGGATTGAGGCTACTAGCATAATTGGGTAAATCCATCCTAGATTTGCTTCCATTTTTAGCAATAGCTCAATTGTCCATTCTTTAGGTTCTCCCCTTTCTGTTGTTCTTCGTCCTCTTCATTTTCTTTTGGATTACTCACTTTTACCTCTACTCCTCTTCATTGGGCAGTTTCCATGTCTTCCTTTTGAGCCTGTAAGCCGCTTATGGATCAGGCTACTAGCATAATTGGGTATATCCATCTTAGGTTTGCTTCCATTTTTGGCAATAGCCTGACTGTCCTTTCTTTAGGTTCTTCCCTTTCTGTTGTTGTTCTTCCTCTTCATTTTATTTTGGATCACTCACTTTTGCATCCACTCCTCTTGGTTGGGCAAATTCCATGTCTTCCATTTTAGCCAGTAAGCCTCTAATGGCTTCCAATAACTCTATGTTTCTAACATTTCTAGGGCCTCTTCCAGCCTAAACAAGTACACCTCTTCTCCCGGTTCTATGAGCCACTATTCAACTTCTAGACACCTAAGCAGGCTCTGATACTGTTTGGCTCAGTAGCTGGAGTGGGTCAAGGAAAAACCAACAGATTCAAAGCAGTACAGACCAGATTTACACAGCATAATTTTTTAAAACAATTCAATGAAGAATGGACTCAGAGTTCATTAAACATTCAGATTTAAAGCACAGAGCCAATGAGGTTAAACCTTAACACAAGGCAGTCTTGGTTATAAATTGAGCCACACAGGCTGTGACAGCAATCACAATGAACTCAAAACTAGAAAATAGACTCCAGCAACCTTAGCTCACATTAATACTGGGAGACTTCTGCTAATATCAGAAATACTCTGCCTCAGAACTTAGTCACTCAGGTCTACACTTCTGCTGATTGATTATGCAGCAAAGATTAGACACAATTAGGCAGTAGTCCTTCAATTGCAGGCAGAAGAAGCTGTCCATATGGTTTACCTGGTCATCTTAATCACTCTCCACCTCTTAGAAACTTTCTTAACTAGTGAGGATAAGTTAAGATCTGATTTACTTCTAAAACTTGTGAAGATAAGATAAAATCGGCTATGCTTCTAGAACTTGCAAGGATAGAATAAAATAAGATATGCTTTTCTTATCACGAGCCTTGAAAACAAAAACAAATGACACAAAATGATTTTTATTTTAGTTTGATGTGGAAACCTATGGGTGCTCTTGCATCAGCAAATAGTTAATTTCATTTGTTAACGTAGTCTTAGTCTGATCATTTACCTCAGTGACAATGCATTTAACATGTTCTAGAGATTCGTAAATTGACTGTGGAAATGGGGGAGCAGAAAGGGCAGCCAAAGAGAGCACTCAAAGCCGTAGTTCAATTGAGAGTGCCCTGAATTGCAATTGCCCTTCCTTGGGAGTGCTGTAAATTGTTGATTGCAAAGTATGGCAAGGGCCCATTTAATAAGAAGGCACATTTACGACAATTTGTAATAAAAATAGATGTGAACAAAACATTAATTTAAGAGGGAGTTGTTTATGGAGATGTCATTTTTGCCTCCTTACTAGAGTGAATGCATACCTACACATCTTTGGTAAAGGCATTGTTGCAAGCTTTCACTTGCACAGAGAACTAACAACCTCTATTAGCTCAGCTTGGGCACCTTCTTTTAGGACTATTGAGATTCAACATACACAAGTTCCTGTTTTGGTTTCAAGTGAAGTAGAACCTAAGGGAAAATGTAAAATAGGCGAAAGATGAGGAGGTGATGTTGCTAGAAAATTCTTCTTTGCCAAGCATTTCTTTATATGTTCCCTCCTCTCTTTATTTTATGGAGGCCATGTCTAAGATTGCCTCTATTTTTTTTTCAGTTGCAATGAGTTAATCGAATAATATCTTACCAGTCTTAGATAGCTTGTAATGTTCTTTTGCACCTCATGTGATCTAATGTAAGAAAAGTAGAAGGAAAATCCTTGTGTTTGTGTCAAGTAGTAGTTATTTTTAATTTTAGATGCATGAACTAATAAATAATGTCTTTTGAGTTGTAAATAACTAAAAGAAGAAACAACTTGTGTATATTCTTTACTTTTTTGCATTGTACAACATGAAGTAAAAAAAAATAGAGAGAAAATCTTTGTGAATAACTAGACATTGAGTTGAATCCTCACAATTTTCTTATGTAGTTTTAGTATGAGTTCCTTTAGCCCAAGTGACAATTAGTAGAAGTTTGATCTGAAACGTTGAGGAAAAAAATTCACATGGTCAAAATCAGAAACTACACTCTAGAATATTATGGATTGTGAAAATCATATGTCAGCAATGTTGAGGGATCCTAAAATTGTTAGTGGAAATGGGGGATGAAAAGGGTAGTTGAAGTGAGAACTCAAAGTGATAGCTCAGTTGGGAATGTTGTGAATTTCGATTGCCCTTGCTTGGAAGTGTTGTAATTTCAATTGCCCTTCAAAGTTGTTCATTAAGTATGCCAAGGGTCCATTAAGGCCCCTTTATGACAATTGCATTAAAAATAGAATAGTTAATTTAAGATAAGTTGCTTATGTAAATGTCGTTTTTGTCCCCTTCAATAGTAGGGCAACATTACTAAAGTGAATGCACACCTACACATTTGGTAAAGGAGTTGGGGTATGTAGTGAGATTTATTTAGAACTTTTGGGTTTCAACTTAAGGGAAATTGTAAGGCCTTCAAACCAAGTGACAAATATGTTAAATATATAGTGCAGAGATGAGGTAGTTGATGATGTCTTCTTTGCCAATGGCATTCCTTTCTATGTTGTTTACTCTCTCTATTTTAAGAAGGCTTTGTCCTAGATTGCATGAGCAAATCCTTTCTATGTAGGACTAAGGGAGACAAAATTGAGGGCCCATATCTTAAACAAATGTACTAATGGAGGAAATGAAGGACACATGGGTCCGACATGTGTGCAATATTATCATGGATGGGTTGACGTATATCAGTATCATGGTCACATGTAAGGAGGGGATTTACTTCCTTAACACAATTGATTGATTAAGGATTTGCAAGAATGCAATGTTCTAGTTTTGTATCCTTACAGATGCCATTGAAGAGATTGGCCCTAACAATGTGCTGTAGGTTGTGATAGATGTGGTATAATTGTGCATGGCAGCCAAGAAGTTGGTTGAAGTTGTCTACAAACATTTACCCATTGTTGTTTGCATGTCATGAACAATGTGCTAAAAGGAAATCAGCAAAATCAAGTGGATCAAATAGGGTGTAGCCAATGCAATTTGCAGATTTTTATCTCCAAGAAGGAATTCATTAAACTCATCAAAATTAGTTATGCATTCTAATTCATTCTATTGGAAAGGATGATTGAGTTGTAGGAGTCCTTGCAACTAATGACATAGGAGTTGAATTGGTGGGTCAAGTCCAAGATAGAGTAGGGTTTGAGGGGTGAAGGAGGCGGTGAAGAGTGACACTTTTTGGTCAAATGCCAAATGAAGACCCTTGTTTGACAAAAAAGACTACACCTTATAACTCAATGATGAGTATCTTCTATCTTATCATTCAGTGGTGGTGGGAGAAGTTGAACATTCCTTTGGACATGATTGCCTTACATTGAGCATCTAAGTTGCTAGTTTTGGCATGGGAAGGGGTATGGGTTTGGGTATGTTGGTATGCCAATCTTTTTCTTGGGTATGTGATTATACAAAATACAAAATATATTTGATACTTGATACTAAAAATAACAAAACTGAAAATAAATTTTATAATTCATTCAATGTTATATGATATCATATATCCGTATGTCAAATCATAATTCATAGCATATGGATATCATATGCATTTCATCTTGTGATTTAAAAAGATAATTGATAATTCAATGTTATATCATATTTCTACATGCCAAATCATTACAAAACTTGAAAATAGTAGCTTGCTCTCCATTGAAAACATCTAGATTGAAGTCATAACTTGGTTCAACTTCATTTGATCCACAAGTAACTGTAGTGCCACTCCCACTAGCTACATCATGTGTAGAACTTTGTTGTCATCTATATTGAATTTGGTAAGCTCTAAAACAAATGCATCCAAGTCAGCACAATCAAGAGCTATATCTCAATTCTTCATTGCCCTTTGCTTGTAGTCAACTTTCTTATGTGATAAGAGGTGCAAGTTGGAATAGACCAAACCTTTTGCCTTTTTTTGCATCTAACCGATTGTACTTAATTGAGTAATTAAACAAATTCCGTGAGTGAAAGAACTCATAACTTGTTGAATTTGGGAAGAATGTTTAAAATATAAAATAAAAAATGCTTACCTATGATAGAATTTGGTAAGCTCTAAAACAAATGCATCCATGTCAGCACAATCAAGAGCTATATCTCAATTCTTCATTGCCCTTTGCTTGTAGTCAACTTTCTTGTGATAAGAGGTGCAAGTTGGAATGGACCAAACCTTTTGCCTTTTTTGGCATCTAACCGATTGTACTTAATTGAGTAATTAAACAAATTCCGTGAGTGAAAGAACTCACAACTTGTTGAACTTGGTAAGAATGTTTAAAATAAAAAATAAAAAATGCTTACCTATGATAGAATTTAACTGCAAGAGGTTGGAGGAACATATAACTTTGCCCATGGAGGCAACACTATGTATGAGCGTTCATTTTGTACTTTTCTCTAAGAGAGAAAATACTATGATTTGGTGATGAGATGAACTTACCAAATTCAATCTTAACCTTGTCCACCACTTTTAGATTTGAGAAGATTCTTTGGAATGCTTCTTGTAACTTTAAGCAACTTCACTATCTCTATATGGTGCCATTCTCCTAGGCAAATAAAGTATCTCCATGCTATAATGTTTGGGAGATAATGCATATGCAAGGAGATGCAAGGGCGTGATCATCTTGTTCCAAAAATCAAGAATGATATTTTTCACCCTTAGGAAAAATGTTTCTTTGGTTTCATTCTCTTCTTTTATCTTGGCCTTTAATTTTTCTATTATGGGGTCTGTTCCATCATATATTTGTCCCAAATATAGTTGATTTATATTAGAAAACTTGATCATATTCATGATGGGCTTAGTGAAATTCAAGATTTTGTTCATATGAGCCCATAAATCATCCTCTAGGATTAATGATTTGACCTTTTGGGACACTCCATTGATTGCTAATGACCATGTTGCTTGAAGCCTCTTGCACCCTCACCAATCATCTCAAAACAATTGTGTGTGATGTGAAATGAGTCTTAACAACCTAATATAGTGTAAAAAATAAGCTAATAACAAATTTAAATTTAAATAAGTAAATATATCATAAATTAAATTTAAAATAAATATTGAAATTTGATAAATTTACCTTCCACAATTCCAAATTGGAGAAAGTCTTGAATACCCCTTGTGACATATTGTCATGGACATCTGATTATCATCACCCTTGGTATATATTTCTTTCACCCTTTTTATTTGAGTGCCAAACTTTTGCATCACTAAGTCAAGAGAGTGAACAGTACATGGTGTTTAAAAGATGTGCTCATATTGTTCCTCAACCAAAGCGCTTGTTGTCTTGCAATCTTTTGCATTGTTTGTTATGATTACAATGATCTTAGCACCCACCATCTTTATGGACTCAATAAGGATTTTTGAATGAAGTTTGCATCCTTCACTTGCCCCTCACAATCCCCTTCAAAATCATTGGCGCTTTAGGGGACATTCCAATGACATGTACTAAAGGGTCGGTCTTTGCAATCTTTCCATCAATCATAAGTGATGGATACTTCTGTGTCAATCCATGAATCCTAATTGTTGTTAATGATATCTCTACAATTGTTTTTTTTTGCCAATAAAGGAGGTGTTGTGCACCTTCTCATATCCAAGACCTATGCAACTAGAAGGTGTTTGACTGATTTCCATCACCATTTCTTGCCTTTATGGTGATCTCACTAGGTTGAAAGGAAGACCATCGGCATAGATGCAACATGTTTTCATTTGCATTGCCCCACAACTCATTTTGAAATGCTTTTACCAATGGGCATTTTTTGTGGGAAGAAAAATACTATCTTCTTGGACACACAGTATCTCCAAGAAAGGATGTGGGGAAACCACTATTGAAGGAGACCTTGTAGGTGGCTTCTTTGATCCTTTCTTTGCTAAAAAATGAGATTTTAATTTTTCTCTCATTCACAACATTAGCTTTTTCTTGTTCTCTAATATATGCCATAATTTGGCAACTCCTTGTTCGACTTTTGACAAACTTTAATTCCTTGGTTAGGTCATAGCATAGAGGTGAGCTTTCACTTGACTATACGAGCTTTAATAATCCATGACAAAATGACTACAACACCAAAGACAAATGCTATTTCTTGGAAGTTCAGTCATCGTACACATTTCCATAGAGGTAATGCTTGATCTTATTTGAATTGTTTGCCTTTGGGGCCATATAGGTGGCTGTTGTGATAAGAAAAATAAAAAAATTGAAAATATAAGCCTAGAAAAATTAAAACAAATTACAAAAATACAACCTTACAATGCACTTGACAAATGCTAATTCCTTGGCCAGTCATAGCTCAAAGGTGAGCTTTCACTCAACTACACAAGCTCTTATACTCAATCGTACAGGGACAGTAATGCCAAAGACAAGCCCCACCTAGAAGTTGTTCAATCATCGGAACATATTTCCATAGAGGTGATGCTTGATTGATCATATTTGAATTTTCTAACTATCTCTAGGGTCACTGAACTTGAAGCAGTAGTCATTTTGAATAGATTGTTATAAGAATTAATTTTTTTTTGGAAATGTAACCTTGGAGTAGATGAACTTAGAAAAATACAACAAAAACAAAAGCACAACCTTTTAATATGTATGAATGTAATAAAAACAAAAAAATAAAAAAAAATGTTTTTTAATAAATCTAAAAAACTTGAAAAAAACTTCAACAACTTGAAACAATCTCACAAAATACTTAACTTTGATTGCTAAATCTCCTTTGTGCAAGTGAGTTCCCTCATTAGCACCTACCAAATGTTTGTGACACCTTTACAATCCTTCACTTCTAAAAAAACCAGTGAGCTTCATAAATGCAAAATTGTCAAAGTGGAATGATATTGGTTGTTTTTGTGCTTTGTGATTGTGAAATGAATGATATTGTTCACTTTTAGGGTTATCATTCCTGTTATAACTTATAAGGTTTGTTAGGCTAATAAAATGTATTTTTTGTTGTTAAAAAGACTTTTTTTGTCAAAACCCGTTGCTGGGGCTGTGGGTGTGGCTAGAAGCATTTGAGTATGTCATAGGAATACTAGGGGCATGCCTTATTTTCCTTGTATTTGGGGCGATAGAGGGGTACCTTGGCTCGCTTGTGCATGTACCAGGTTCCGCTCCCACACCCATATGTACCCATAGAATACCTAGGGCGATAGGGGCGTGCCTTGGCCATTCTCTGCACATACCAAGCCCCGCTCCCATATCATAACTTGTTTGGTCTTGAAACAGGTGCAGTTCTGCAAGACCCTGGCATGGAGGGGTAGAAGGGCTTCATCAAGGAAATTAAGTTGTCTAGTATTAGAGGAAGCATTGATCTGACATGACTAGACTTGCCAAACTTAATGCCTACATGAGCTCAGCAAAGATAGAAAAACTTTGGCAAACGAAACCCATTGAGTTGGCAATGATTGTAGGGGCCTCCATCATTAATATTTACACTAGCCATTGGGCTCTTATCAATGTTTCTCTATTTTTGAGAGGAATTGTTCTAAATATAACCTTATCCACTTTATCAAGAGGAACAGAGTTAGTAGAGAAGCTTGTGGTTGTACACAATGCCTTACATCTCATGGATTGTAAGATGATTGGGGATAATAAGAGTCCAGCTGCATGGTGAGATATAGAGTCTAAAGGAAACCAATGGGGATTGATTAGGGTCCAGTTGTAGGAGCTAGACAAGTCTTGCAATTCCAACAATGAGGAGTATGCCACAGCATTTGCATCAGACAAATAAGTTAGATTAGCCATTATATTTTGTGTGCTACTTTGTAGTTTGTACTTCATAACTCGAAAGTGATGAATAATAAAAATATTATACTACTTTTATTGGATCAATTGATTGTCAAATTATCAAACTTTGTATAAATTTTGGCTTCTTTACTCATTGTATACAAAAATGATGCCTTGCAGCTTCTTTTATTGATTCTTGTAATTATTTTCAAAAATTATTTTTTATTAAACTTTTATAAACTGCCCAAAATCTGGAATTTTTTTTCCATCCATTTGCATTCCCGAAACTTGGAGAAACACTGAATATATAGTCATTCTAAAGCTTTACAATTCTCTCTTTTCTGCTTAGCTAGGTTTAATAGGTGTTTAACAGGTGAATGCAATATCTGATTCTTTAGGTTTTTATACCTTTTGTTTAGCAGGTTTCATAGGGGTTGGGCAGGCTAAAGTAATATAGTTTGATCTGATTATTTAAGTTTCTCTTCTTTCTGCTGAGCTGGCTTAAAAAGAGTTTTAAACTTTTAGCATGTTCTCTGTGAAATGGTTTTCATTTCTGTATTTTTCTGAAAGGTAGGAGCTAAGAGGGGTTTAACAGTTTGATGTAATTTAGAGTGCATGATTGTTTGAATGTGCAGAATATACCAAGAACATGTGCAGATCATCTCCGGTTGCCAAGAGAAAGAACAGAATTGACTCTTGTGGATCCCAACAATAAGGAATGGAATGTAAAATACTTGGGGGATCGCTGTAGACCTGGCCTGAGTGGAGGGTGGAAATATTTGTCAATTGATAATAATCTTGAGCAAGGTGATGTTTGTATCCTTGAACGGATAGATGAAAGCAAAAACAAATTTAAAATCAGAGTCCATATTTATAGGGTTGTCAAAAATTGTACACATTACAAGAGGATGGAAGGTAAAGGAATAAGTGATAGCATTGCATTACCTACAAAGCACACTAAGAAGAAAATGAAACAAGAGCAAGTGAAGAAAGAGCAAGTGAAGAAAGAGAAGGCTAGCAGTGGAAGAAATTTTCGTAAACTGGCTGAATCAAAATGCACCCCTTCTATTTCAGAAAGGAAAGCAGTTTATAGGAATAACCGAAGACCTAATAGAATATGTAATTTGGTAGGTTCACCAAAAGAGCTGATGTGCTCTGCATTTTCTGCTAATGGACAGCAATCAGTTGGCAGGGGTACATCAAAAAAGACTACTTCTCTGGATGCTTTCAATGGTGATGACAAAAAAGGCATGGAGATTATTTTGTACAGCACTGCTGCAACTCATACAATGCCTCCTAACATTGGGGCGTTAATTCCATCTCAGGAGTCCATGCTTGAAGGGCCCTTGAACAATTCAATTATTCCAGTACCAAATCTGGAATATGAGGCTTAACTGTCACCAGAAGAAGCCACTTCTCTTCTTGATATGAATGATGAAGAAAATTGCAGGACTGTATCAGGAAAGAGAAATAATACAGAAACCTCATATATTGCCACTACACAAGCCTGTTGATGAAGGATCTTTTGACAGCGGATTCAATAGTTCAGGAAGCAAATCAAGAAACCCAGAAGCAGCTACTTCTATTGATACAGATGCAGAAACAAACTTGGCATCAAGTTTAAAAGGTAATGTGGCGTTGGACCACCTCAGCATATTGAAACGGGAAGCAAAAATAAGCATGGAGTGCAGTGGTATTATTTCATTAGAGCATAGAATGATGATTTCCATAGTTTAGAAAGTAAATGAAGAAAGACAGATTACTAAACTTTTTTGAAATTGTAACCTGAAGCAACTGTCTCCCTACTTGAAATAAATTACAAACTGAGAAGCAAATTTTGGAGTTTGTTCCAGGGGAAACAGATTTTTAATACCCTGTAGCGCTAACCTGAAGCAAGTTATTTCTCTAGTTATTTGCATGAGTTCATTCAATTTTCCAACATTTTTCTCCTTACTAATAGAGTATTTTGCTAAAGGAAATTCCCACGAGCTTACATATATAGCATGTTATTCATTTTTAGCAAAGGAGGGAAATTCTCCTAGATTATTAATAAGAAGGTTGGTGAAAATCATATTGATTGAACAAAGGACATTTTGGTACTGAGATGATATGAGATTACAGATGCTATCGCGATCTAGATTTACCAGGTGAGGCCATTGTCTGATGCATCCATTTTTCAGAATCAATGTCTTATTCCAGTTATTGAATCCATGAATCTCATACATTGTTTGTATTTGCTTTACAATGAATAATTAATAGGAAGCGGTATGTCTACATTTACTCCTATGAGTGTTTGTTGACCTTTTGTGAGAACAAATGGTACCTGCTGTACATGATGATCAGCTTAAAGTGTTTCTTAGTTAAGAGGGATTGGAGATGTAGGGATGTGTTTTCTCAATGGCAAAATTTTTCTCAATTTTGGGGGTGGTTGGGGATGGCTATTCAATTAATAGCTAAAAATTAATATTTGAATTTTAAAAATACAATTAAGAAAAATGCAGAAACTTTAAAAAGTAAATACAAGGTGCTGAATTTGCAAGAACAAATAATCTATCTCATAATCATAATATGATTTTAATTTCATCAATTAAACTTACAAACTTAAATTAATGAGTCATAAATGAGAGCTGAGAGATAATAGGGTTTAGTGCTTTCTAGGTTTTTGTCCTTTAAAAAAAATGTTGCTTTTTAGAGTGCAGACCATTAGGGACATTCATGTAATGGTCGAGAAACTATGCTCCACGGGATGCGTGTCATGTCTCTTAAATGGGGACACTAAAATATAGAAATAACTAAACAATGAAGTGCAAATAAATAGAAAAAAAATATAAATATTAGCAATTTCATTATAATTGTCAAGATAATACTATAATTATGAATATAAATATAGGTAATTACCATTCAAACTTTATTGTCACATATAGTATTATAATTATGATATAAATATCCTAAATAAAACAACACATAATTTTGGTAATTACTATTGAATTCAATAAACTAATATAAATTAAATAATAAATATATAAATAAACAAATGAAATAAATATCAAATAAAATAATTAATATTATTTATATCTGATCATACCTATGTTTAAAAATAAATAATTAGTCACAAAGTAATTGCTAAGCATCAAAGTTAAATAAAATGAATATAATCCATACTATCATCATAATTAATGAAAGGGCAAATAAATATAAATGTGAGAGACTGCAACTTAATATTATAATTATAATTCTAGAGAACATTACAATCATAAAATCATTTTTATAACATCACAAGATGAACTGATTAGTATTATAATAATAATAATAATAAATACTAATAATATCATATATGAGATAAATGAGTAAATATTAATATAGAAATATTTATTTCTAATATAAATCTTAGAACCAAATTAAGCAAGACATGATTATTCTAAAAACAACGATTTCTAAAAGATACGATTGTTTCAAAAGACACCAGGGATATTTAAGGATATCCCTAGGCTATAAGAAGGAAGGGGCGTGAAAGTTACAAGGAGATAATAATAGAAAGCATTGGGGGGAATAGAAAATTAATTAGTCCAGTTTGAAAATATAAAAGATCAGGAATAAAGATAAGAATATATTGTGAAAGTAAACATCAATCGTGGCTAGGGGGAATAAGAAGGAAAGAGGTTATCCTGACAACAAATTGAGGTAAGTAGATATGATCAAATACAAAGCAACAAACTGAGGTAAGTACTTCATGGATAAAAATAATTAAGTTGGTAATTACTTATATAATTGAAAGGTAAGAATAGCGGCTGATTAAATATATTATTGATTTAGATTTCAGTTGGTACTTATAAATATATTTAAATATGTCGTGATTTATGAATATATCTAAGTATATTTTGACATATACATATAATGAGAAATTGAATGACACGTTGGTAAGTGATAAATACAAAATTATATATACAAATACAATGTATATATATAAATGGAGTGTCCAATAATGATGCTTGCAACAATTATTGTATTTCATATGCTATTGTGACTTTTACTAAAAGAATAGATGTCAGGCCAAATCCCTTTCGCTAATACCCACTGAGGAAGGAAGTTTGTGGAGGGAAAGGTTGGTAATTCGGTAAATTGATGGATGGTCCCAAGACGGGTAGGAAACCTCGAGGGAGTCCAATTGGAGACCGTTCACACACCCTTGGCACAATAATTCTTCCATCCGCCGATGAGGTTAGGAAAGAGGAAAAAGGCGAAGATCTATTCCGATCAAGAGTAATAAGTCATATCAGATTAAGATGTGTTTTATGCACTAGATGATAATGCATTTATCTTATTCTTAAAATGTTCAATATGAAATGGTCTAATTTAATCTTGAACAAAGAACTATGTGTTTTTTATTGGTAATGCATGGTGTGTGCAGGTCTTCAAGACAAATTACATGTGCAAAATTATGTATTGGGAATACAAATTCTTAATCCTAACTTGGGCATATTCCGTTTCTAGGACAGGTTAGCCTGAGTTTAATAAGGGGACATTACAATGCATCCCCTGACTTTTTACCCTTGATCCCGTACCAGGGATTGTATGGGGACGGCCATACCCGTCCCCTTTCTCTGCAAAATTTAAGAAACATCCTCGAAACGTCCCAAAAAAGGTAGGGGATAACTAGTAGTCCCTGGGACGGTTAGGGAACTTCCCCTAACCGTCTCAGGGACTTCTAGCCGTCCCCTATAGCCCAACAACATCTTACTTTATTTTTTTGTAAAAAAATGCATTTTTAAATTAAAAAAGGGGGATGGACAGGCCCACAAGGACCTGCCCACCGCTTTAAACAAAACCCAAACCTACTTGACTTATCAAAACAATAAAAAAAAGAAAAAGAAATCTCATTTTGACATTTGCAAACTTGAGGTGAAGAGCAGCAAGTGAAAGCGAAGAGAACAACAGTTGAAAGGGGAGACTAGGGCATCAAATCTACTTCATTAGAGGAAGTTCTTCATTTTACATTTGTTTTTTCAATTTTTTTTCCATTTTTTCAAGTTTTTTTCAATTTTTTTTACCACATAAGAAGGGCATTGTGAGTTTATTTTTTCCTTTATTTGAACTTGCAACTCTCTTTCCAGTTCTTAACCAAAAAAAATCATGAGCATTAGTGAGATTACTAGTAATGATAGTGAGGAGGTTGAGGTTCAAATGCATGAAAGAAGTAGACCTAGAAGTAGAACACATAGAAGTATGACAACCACTGGGGGTTCTTCAAGCAGTGGGAGTGCAACAGGGCCAACAACTTCAAACCCATTTGAATGTCCTTCTAAAGCCCTCAAAACCTATGCAAAAGGCCCATTTAACTTGGAGTCATATATTTTCTATGTTATTGCCATTTTAAAGTTGAAATTTGAAGCCTTTGGGCATTTTTTTATAATTCTTATATAATATGTATGTACATTCACATTGAAACCATTTGAATTTCTTTAATTTGTTTGTCAATTCTCATGTGAAATCTCAATTCAAGTCTAAAGTTATGTATTAATCTTCTACTATGTCTATAATGAATGTTTTATCAATGTTATGCTATGGACATTTGATATTTCTCTATATTTTTAAAATTTCCCTATTTTTTTATTAGTCATCCCCTGCTATCCCCTAAAAAATGGCCCAAAAGTACCCCCATACCAAAAACTCGTCCTGCTGTCCCCTACCGTCCCCGTCCCTATCCCTAAAACTCTGTGAATCATAGTTGAGAAACCCTAGGGATGCAAGGGGAACGCCCCCGAAATTGTCCACCAAATTGACGTGATCCTCGAAACTTCCCCATTCTTGAGCTTCTGAAATGTCCCAGTTCAAGGGGACGAACTGTGAAATATGGGGAGGTACGCTAGTATTATACACCTTATACACAAGCTAGATTCCTTTTTCTAAACATTTTAGGAAACATAGGCTCCTAACCTTCACTTGCTCGCATCCATTTTTGCATGGAAACATATCCAATTCTGCTCCAAGTATGGTTACATCCACTGAAACATTTCAGATTTGTGAAAAAGGTTTGGGCCCTTCTTGGAAATGTCAATAGCATTTTTAGGAAGAGCTTCCATTTTGATCTAGGTACGAGTCCTCTAAAGCCCTTGCATTTGCTTGAAATTTCAAATGCATCCAAGAAACAACAGGAAATGCAAACAATGTTTGTGGGAAGGGACTGCTTCTCTAAATCAAAATCAACAAATGACAAGCAAAATATTTAAAATCCTAATTAACCCGCCTTAATTTAACAACCCACTAACATAATCAACTCCACTTTAAACGCTAACAAAAGCTTACGTTTTATAATTTTATTCCGTTCATTCTTTCTATTGATTAAACTACTCCACAACTACCTGAAGGCATATTACGTTTATGTTTATTTTTATTTTTATTTTAATATATATGTGGGTGTTTCCATGTTATACTTATCCAGGGTCCCTAAAAAATTGGAATTCCACATCCTCATTTTGTATCTTTGCAAGATTGTTTGCCTTACATGAGTAGCAAACAAGTATTGTGTGATAGGCAGCCTTGTTTGGAAAATTGTGATACTATACATACCATCAAGTATTGTATGATAGATAGCCTTGTTTGGAAAACTATGACACTATGCATACCATCTTAACGTAAATATTTTCAAAGTCATAACTACAATTGCATAGTTTTTTCGGTCAACTCATTGACCTAGTCAAACTCATTGGGTCAATGAGTTGACTCAAAAACTACACAGTTGAATCCTGATATAAATATCATAACTTGACACACATGTCCTTATTAATTTATAACTGTTATGTGATTTGAGCATACGAATAATAGATTTCCATGAAGCATTGAGCTCCAAACCATCATCAAAGTGTTGAATTTAATGACAACAAAATAAACGAAAGAAAATATTGCAAAAAATAAAATGAATGAACAATAACACACACAAAAAAGAGCACAAGATTTTTATAGTGATTCGTCTTATAGACTACATCCACTTTCAACAAGGGAATATCTTTTATTAATTCTCAATACAATACATAATATTCGAGCAACAACAACTTTTATAATTTAGTCTCATCTCCAAAATGGAAAAATCCACCAAAACGGTCAACTTCTAAATTAGCAAATACATGCAAAAGGAAGTTAGTTACAAAAAAGGCATCCTTTTCGAGTGTGAGAGAAACTGTTGTTATAATTAGAATATTTGGGCTTCACCGAACCCAACAATCTCCCACTTGAAGACCAAATATTGCTTGAGATAGCTGCTCATAGATATCCCCCATTGCAGGGATTTACATCAGCTCCAACGAAGATTTTAGCTTCCCCAAATTTTGTTCAAGAACGCTTTAGGTCTCCTCCAAAGCACATCGGATTTAATAGCCTCCATGGATTTTAAGCTTTCCATTTCCTCCCTCATAGCCAAAATCAAATCTGGACCTCCACCATGGCCCCAATCCAAAAGCTTTTCTGTACACCACCAGTACTCTTGAAGGGTCTCCCCTTTCCATGCAAACACAACTACACTGTCATACCCACCACCATATGTAGTAGCATAAGGACCGCTTCGATAACCATACCCAACACCAACGGGCTCCATGTTAACATCAATGACATTACCAAACCTCGTCTCAAACAATGAGTTTTTTTATATTTCCTGCAGAAGCTTTTGCACTACCTGCAATCAATGCATTCCACTCTGCCTCTACTTCTGCAATCTTCATCAATAAATCATCTCTCTTTTTCTTTTTGAAATCCAATTTCCTCAAAGGCCATATTCTCAACCTTCGTTGCTCTCTTAGCCTTTCTAAAGTCTTCTACCATGTTAAAATCCTTGCCTCCCAAATCCTGCAGGGCCCTTTCGCACACATACCTCGCTTGGGTAGTGCTCGGGGAATTAGGATCAACATCACTCATAAGAACTTTGGTGGCCAAATAGACAAGAGCATCATCCATTTCCATCTTTAATGCTTCATTTCTTTTCTTTCCATAAAAGTCCCACTCTTTTGCAAATTTGTCTTTTTCTTTCTCCATTCAAAAAATTCGCTCTTTGAGCATCAAAATCTCTTCCTTTAGGATCACAACTTCTTTGTTCAGGTAATCCTCTCAATTCTCGGCCTCTTTCTCAGGTTCATCTTCACTCGCCTTGGTCCAAACTGCATCCTCCTTTCCTTGGGAGGCATCCTCCTCATCTCAGATTGGCAAACTCCATAGTCTCTCCTTGTTTAACCAACGATTGCTTCAAACCCTCTTTGTTATCTTCTTTCTCTTTGCCAATGGCAGTCACAACTTCATCAAGAGTCGAGAAGGAAACAAACCTAGCATCCTCATCCTCTTCAGCCAAATCCTTTTCATTTTTTCAGCCATCCCCCCAATGAACATGAAGCCTTGTTTTAGGTTGCACTGACACATTACTTTCTACCAAATCTAAACTGCCAAAAAATTCTTCAATGATAGAATCAACTTCATCATCATCTGAAACTCCCACTTCAATCTATCTCCTCACTATATAAAAGCACCCAACTCTGGAATCAAACACACAATCGTTTTTTATCTCTGCTCAATACTTCTCCATAGCTCTAATACCAATTGTTGAATTTAATGACAACAGAATAAACGAAAGAAAAGATTGTAGAAAATAAAATGAATGAACAATAACACACACAAACAAGAGCACAGGATTTTTATAGTGGTTCGTTTTATAGACTACATCCACTTTCAACATGGGAATCTCTTTTATTAATTCTCAATGTAATGCATAATATTCAAGCAACAATAGCTTTTATAATTTAGTCTCATCTCCAAAATGGAAAAATCCACCAAAATGGTCAACTTCTAAATTAACAAATACATGCCAAAAAAAAGTCAGTTACAAAAAAGGCATCCGTTTCGAGTGTGAGAGAAACTGCCGTTATAATTAGAATATTTGAACTTCACGGAACCCAACACAAAATTGAGATTGTTTGAATGTTTGCAAATGTCAATAGCTTCGCCAATTTTGCTTGTTCATGTAGTGCTTCTCCCTGCACCAAAATCACTTTGCCTTGCTGAAAACGAATTTCATGAGAAGACTTATATGTGTGTTAGTTCAAATAACTAGCAGAACTATGTTCCTTGAACCTAATCTATAAAGAACTTACAGTTGCTCCGACGTAAGGATGGATGCAGAGAAGATCTATGCAAGATATGGAACATACCATGTTAGTTCAATATGATCTTAAATAGACTCGAACATGCAGCCAATCTTATTCTATGGTATAAAGATAAACTTCACATTATACTTCAAATTATGTACAACTTAAAATGACACACCTTTAATAAATGGAAGAAATGCTTTTGGATAGTCCTCCATGTTACTTTTACACCAGTCACGATCAGGTTATCTGTTTTTCCACAATCTTAAAGATCCTCAAAATCTTCCTAACTCCATGTACATTTAATCCGAACACCTTAAACAAATGTCACTATCTGTCTTTATGTAGCTTTCATTTGAAATCCAAAAAACCTTGTTTGTGATAGAATGATGTGTAGAGATATGGAGATAGAGGTCCTTTAGACTTTAGATAACAGAGGAACTCTAGAATTTTTCTTTCACGAGGCAAATTAATACTAATGATGTTATCAACGTATCACTTCCTCAAATATTTCTACGAATATGTTATCTCAACCACAATTGACAGGGGATATACGTACATTACTACCCCCCAAGGAAAAGCTCTGCAAGGCTAGAAGATTCATCATTAATGAGTTTTTTTCATATGCAAGATGATCTCAATCAAGAGGAATTTTGGCAAAAGAAGTGAGACCATCAAAATTTACCAAGATAGTACTATCATATTCACTTTCTTATCTGTCACAAACTTTGTGAAGTCCTTCGAAGTTTTCATTAAAAGATGTGTTATCAACTAAAGTTTGAAGCTTTTTGTTAGAGAATTTGCCAAAAGAGTAGAACGGTGGATATCAGCAACGGGTCTTAGAGGAAAAGCCATCTTGTGTATCGTGGGTAAAGAACAAATTATAAGTTATTTCTTTGCGTGTTACCAAATATTTCTCCAGATACTCACTTGGAGAACTTGATAGCTTTTTCATATCACTCCTGATCTTTTTTGTAGGATTCTGGTTCAGCTTTCTGCAGCTTCCACTGTTAAAGAGACGGTCCTCCATTTCAGTTAAATACTGAGATCTGCAAAAACACAAAATGCATCTCAATGAAAGTATTACAGAGCAGAAAATAACAGAAATGTTAGTGATTCAACTTTCATTATAAACATAAAAGCATAAAAAACTCAATGCTACCTGAATATTGCAAGTTCCTATTTTTCCCTTTTGGAGAAATCAAATAAGATTTAAAAAACAACTGCAATTTATGGAGAAGCTTTCAAATTCGTTCAAGCAAACATATCACATGATTATATAGGCTTAGAGATAAAACAATTGCAGCTTAGTCTATAAACAGTGAAGGAGTGCTCCTACAAGATATCGTGAAAAGCAAGCCTAATAAAATGAAACCAAAGTGTCAGTATTAGTGCCCCATTTTTCCTTCAAATTGTAAGAGAATATAAAGGATGGAAGATGAAATGATTTTTTTTAATAAATCTAGAATTTCTTACCTCTATGCATATGCAACTGATAAAATGAGAGGATTGCGTATCAAAAATATGGAGAACTAGCAGAGAGCAAAATGAAGCTGAAATAATGAACAATTTTTTTGAATACATTTACAACGGCAGAACATCTGCCAATGTAGTCATAGCTATCCGAAATAATCAAGTCATTTCTTTACCATTCACCAATTACTTTTTGTTGATCTACAAATGATATATTGTAGGACAGCTATTTCGTTGGACATTCTAACAATTTACATCTTCGTGCTAGTCTTATGCTTATGCCAACAAACTTCTTCCTTTCTACAAAGGAAAGCGTACATTTTGATTTAGCTAGCTTAGTGGAAATGCTTTCAGTGCTATATTTCTCTTTCTTCCCTTGAATTTATTTTGGTCCTTGCTTTGCATACTTTTCTTGTTCCGGTCCAAGTTGGTTTAGTGGCAAATTGGTGGGAATATCTTTTACTTTCTTATTAGAGTGGTTTTAAGTTAATGCTAGACTATCCTTAGTGTTGGTAGATGGTCAGTTCTCTTTTCTGGATTCGTGACAAGAGATTAACCGTCTCCCGTGTAATTCATGTCTCTATCGTTTGTGTCGGACGTTGATAGATCAATCTTTTGACGCAACCGGCCAACACTTAATTCCTGTCTTTCACATACTTGTTTGAAACACTCTTTGAAAACATGGATGTAATGTCCACCTAATTTTGTTTTGAGATGTTTATATTCATCACTATATTTTGAGAGGCTAGATGATTGATTGATGATCTAGTTTCATACTTATTCTGAATTGGCAAGTCTGAGTTATTCCTCAACAATGGTTATTTTAGAGATATTGCATTGGGCCTTGTTTATCTGTTGTGTTCTATCCAACTATAAGGTATGTCATGTGTGACCCTGTATAAATTTAGATTAGAATCAAAGACAATGTTGATGTCCATTATCTTGTGGATTATCCACAATTGCGTGTTTTCATTTAATAGTTTATTTCTCATGTTTTGTCATAAATATGTTTAATGTTCATTAATTAGTACATTATGATTGGTTTATGGGTTTGAAAAAGAGAAATATTGTTAAGATAATTGTTTTAGGAATTATGTTTATATTGATTGCAATTAGTAATTAAATTAAAATTAAAATTTATTTCTTTGGAATATGAAAGTATTTGATTAAATTAACTAGTATTATTTTAAAATTGCAAAAGAAGTGATTTGAGCATTTTAAATTATTATGAAATGCATTTTGGATAAAAAGGTATTAAATTGCAAATAAATAAAATAAAATTTGAAAAATTGGAAAAAATGCATAAAGAAAAAAAAAATTGTTTTATTTTGAATTCTTCCATTTTTAAATAAATGGCTCTAAAAATCCTCTCATTTGAAAAATTGAAAATGGATGGATTGAGATTGTATTTGATGGTGTGAGATTGAAGATTGCATTGGATGGAGGAGATAATGAGGTGCTTGCATTGTGTGAATGATTCCATTTCTTGTTTGGGACAAAATTAAATAAATTCATGTTTTTGACAAAATCAAAATGAGAGGCAAATCTTGTTCCTCTCTTAATTCTTGCATTATTTTGGAGTTTGAATGCTATGCTCACCTTTAAGGTAGCTTCCTTTGTATTTTGAAATTTGAGCAAATAGATTTGATTTTTAATTGTTTTGGAAAATTTCAAAATGTTCAATTCGTGATCTAACTATGACAAATAAATTCAAAATCATGGGAATGCGAATTTCATTGTTTGGAATGGTTGTTGTTCATCATAGATAAACAATGTATGTTTTGTTTTTTTAAGTTTTTAAAAATAAAAAAATATGAAAATTGAGCTTCCATTAATGGAGTTTGAAGCTAATTTTCTGATTTTTGGAATAAAAATAAATGTGAAAATTTTGAAATCTAAGTGAATTTGGATGGATCTTTTGTGAGTTTTGGTGCCCCCTAATGATTTTCCATTATAATTGCATTGAAATCATGTTCTTTATTTTATACACGTTTGTGAAAATCAAGCTTTCATCAAATGGAGTTTTGAAGAAATTCTATGCTTTTGTGATAAAAATATTTTTAGAAAAGTTAAATTTTAGAATTGAAATTGAATGGTTTAGAACGAGATGGCATAGACTTCCTTTATAGCTTTACTTTTGAGCAATTAGAATAGATTTCATTCTGTTTTTTGGGAAATGTCCAACTTGTCCTTTTACTATGGAAAAAAAATTCAAAATAATTAGAATGTGGATTTTATTGTTTGGAATGGTTGTTATTCATCATGGGATCAAAAGGGCATGTCTTGTTTTTTGAAATTTTTAGAAACAATCTAAAATATGAAAATTGAACCCCCATTAATGGAGTTTGAAACTAATTTTTTGTTTTTTGGAATAAAAATAATTTTTTAAATTTTAAAATTTTAAAAGTGAATTTGGACAAATTTTAATGTGGGATTTCATTTCTCTTTAACAAATTTTCAATTTTATTGCACTAAAATTATGTTCATTACTTTATGCCATGTTATGAAAATCAAGCTTTCTTTAATTGAGTCTTGAAGAATTTTGTGGTTTATGTAACAAATTATTTAGAAAATTTGAAATTATAAATTGACTTTGAATGAATCAGATTGGGAGAATTCATGTCTCCTTAATAAAATTTCAATGTGAATGTTATGAAATCATGCTCATTATGTTATGTCATGTTTGTGCATCGTTTTGCATGCCATGCCCAATTGGTCAAATTGGAGCATGAAGAGACTAGGATTGCGGTCTAGGGTTAGGGGGGAGTGGCTCTGCACGTTGTACCAAGTCTAGAGGTGACTTTGTGGCTACAATAATTGTATATTTGTAAGTCAAATGGAAATGGAGGTTTTTGTGTAATTGATTGAACTAATAATATTATATCAACAACATAGCTTGAGTGCTTGCATAAACTTGGTAAGACTGGCCAAGGGTATGCCACACCCAACCAGGGTGGTGGATGTCCCTTGAGTACTCCCTTAGCCTTGCATCAAGCATATGTACTCGGGTCCACATGCCATCTCTTTGTGCTTTGTGATGACACTTCTTGCCTCTCACTAGTTCCCTCATCCTTGAGATTGTTGGGTGTTACATCCAATGCATGTCTATCCTTAGCCATATTGTATGCTTGGTTGACTGTTTATTGTACATGTTTTTCATACCCGTTTTGTATGCATCATGATTGTTGTGTGTGTAAACTTTACTCTTATGTTTGGTGTGAATGTGTTTGTGGCCCTTGCAATGATCTTCTAGCACGATAGGGTGGACCTAAGGGTACCACATGGTTGGGTGGTGTAGTACCACCATTGGGAATTGGAGGATCTGTAAAGAGCTCCAAAATCAAGTTCAAGGGTGGAAAAAGGCTTCAAATTTCATTTAGTGTATTGTTGTTTATATTTTGCAAAAATATATGGTGTAGGACATTTGAGTCCTCTTTTCTAATTGTTATAAATCATTGGAACCTCTTAAGTGGAAGGATTATAAACTGACCATATAAGTGGTATTGGTGCTATATTTTCATTTATTGTGTATTGATGTTGGTGTTGAGCACAAGTGTCATTTTATATTTTTTTGTCCTTTTTGAAATGTTGGTCAAAATGAACTAGAGTACATTTCAATTTGGGAACTCAAAACAAACACTTTTCTTAGAAGACATATCTTGGTAATATTGAAAGCTTTGGTTTCCTTTATGTCCCTTAGTGTATTTGTGGGTGAGAACTTGCCTCATTGAGGTGTCATCTAGGGTTCTCCTTGGGGTCTTGGGGTGAATGAAATGTGTTGGACACCTTCACCTCATCCCCTATGTCTTTGTGGTTGTGTTGGAGTCCCTTGTTGACTCCTTCGCCCTTTGGACTTATTTCCTTCGTGGGCTTGTGGTTTTGGAAATTGGGTGTGAGCATTTTCCTTGATCTCCCAATCCTTTTTGTCGTTTTGGAGTTCACTTTGTTTTGTGACTCTTTCCTTGTATGTCGTAAGTGTTGTGCTTGGCATGGTGGTTCAAATGGGGGTTTGATTTGCTCATTGGCTAGGATGCCAACACAAGGACAAGACACTAGCATAAGAAAGGACTACAATGCATTCTTGGGACTCCAACACTAGGTTAGGACTGTAATGTCAATCCAGGACTCTTGTGCAAATATTGGACACCAGAGCTACTTCTCTTTGTTTATCTATCTCTCAATCTTTGTCTCCCTCTCCCCATATCTCTATATATTCTTATATCTTTATCTCTCTATCACTATATCTCACCATCTATATCTCTCTCTATCTCTCCCTCTTCCACTTCTTCTAAATCTCTCTCTCTCTATATATATATATATATATACACACACACACACACACATATATATTCTTCTTCCTTTATATATTTATCTCTTTATCTCTCCCTCTAAGTCTATCTCTATCTCTATCTCTCTATCTACTTGTCTCCCTCTTCCTGTCTTGATCTATCTTCCTCTCTCCCCCTCTATCTCTAGACATGTCTCCCTCTCTCTATCCATCCATCTCTCTCCCTCTCCCTCTTCCTAGACCTCTATATCTATATCTCTTTGCCTCTTTATCCCTATTCTATATCCTTGCTCCTCTCTCTCTTGCTCTTCCCCCCTCTATCTCTCCCTCATTCTATCCCTCTCCCTCTCCCTCTCCCTCTCCCTCTCCCTCTCCCTCTCTCTCCCTCCCAATTGCAAACATAACATGAGCTTATTGATAATGGATTGCGATTATCTTCATGATTTAGAGGTTTTTTCAGTTGTGTTTGGATCTTTGTAAGTGGATACATAGTTGATTTGAAGCTATCACTTCTCCATTGAGACCTTTGTCGCACCAACATATTTGCTAAATTTCCTACCAATTGAACTCATGTACTACACAAATGTATGCAAACAATAGACCGAAATTTCTTTTAATTGACATTCCACACCTCTTTGGTGTACCCATTGAAGATGTAATTACTAGTTATGTTTTATTAATAATCTTATTAAAAATTTAAATAATTATTAAATATATTTTTATAATTATAAATTAAAAAATAATATTATTAATATATTAAAATAAAACATAAATTAAATATATTAATTTTTTTTCATAATCATTATAAAATATGACACATTAATATAAATATATTATTTTAATAATCATATATTTTTTAAATAATATTATATAAATATATTATTGAACATTTCATTAAAAATATTTTTTTAAAATGATTTCTAAAAGTTAAATATTTTTATTCAAGGCGTTCCCTCTATGAAATGAGCGAGGGTTTCACCATCACGACATATAAGCTGTGGAGAAAAGTGGAATGAATGAATGAATGAATGTTTTTAATCGTCCACGAGGCCAAGCAGCCTATGGGACCCAAAGATAGCAAGCGAAGAGACGTGAACCCCAGAAAATGCAAAAAACCTATGTTTCTTTTTCTTTCTGCATCTTGGATCTTCTGCTGTGTATCTTGATCAGAAAATCTGCAAACCCTATTATCTTCTCTTCTTCAAACAGATCACCCAAATTGTTCCCTTTTAATGTCTCAGTATAATTGATCCGAATGTCCTTGTAAGCTGAACATTCCCTGATGTAGTGCCATTCTGTCTCAACCACTCCTTGAGTGCAATATCTACACCTTCTGTCTGCCCACTCCTCTTTAGGTATCATCCACCTTCCGGTCTCACATCTAAGCTGGTGCGAACTTGTTCTAATCTGAGCTATCAACATTTTCGCTTTCCATTTTATTTCCATTCCGATGTAGGTCTTTTGTGTGTGGTCATGTGTAGGGTTAAAATGTTTGACATAGTATTCTTTCTTCCTCCCAAGTGGCCCTTTCCACATGCTTTCTTTGAACTTTCCTTGCACATACCTTTTTATTTCCCTATTGGCATTTGGACACTCACTTATGCTAATACCCCACTTGCTCATCCATTTGATATTCTGTTTCATCCACGTGCTCTTTCTTCTATCTAATTTTTCATTTGCTGCCATTTTTGGCCAGCGATGAGTCTCCATGTTATCTAGTCTTCTTAGATAGCTTAGCAACCGAGACATAGCAGACGCTTCAACAGGGAAAGCCCCGGCCTCAGCTAGAACAATCTCGTAAGGGACAGTAGATTTAATCCTGAGACTCTGTGTGATTAAATGTTTTTGTAATCTCTCTATCTGTCTCCACTTTTTTGCTGAGGTGTTGCTACCCCAAACTTCACAACCATATAGCACCACTGGAACAACTAAAAGCCCAAAAAGAGTTTTCTTTGTCTTCCAATCCCATAACTCGGCCCTTCTGCATCTATTTTGCAATGAGTGTAAAGCTTTCCATCCCCCTTGTATCCTCTTTGCTCTACACGTTTCCCAGCTGAGTTTGTTGTGGAAATCAAGGCCAAGATACTTATATTCATTGACCACCTGCAAGGGGCTGCCTTCAAAAACAAATTCCCTATGAACCTTCTTTCTCTTCAAGGTAAAGATCATGACCTTAGTTTTGGTAGTGTTCACTTGCATCCCCACCTGATGGCAAAAGAGCTCTAGTGCTTTTAAGTGTTCCTTCAAATCTTGTGCTGTTTTTGCCATTAAGACCAGATCATCCGCATATAAAAGCAGCTTTATGACATAATTGGTCAAGTAGACCCCACCCCCACCAAACTTATCGATCCACTCCTCTAATTTGTCAATGTATATCCCAAATAATGTAGGGGATAAAGGGCATCCCTGCTTGACCCCGATATCGCTTCCAAAACGTTCTGAGAATCCTTGTTTGGTTCGAATTTTGGCCCAAACCTGTTCATACAGCCTATGGACAGCAGCTCTATAGTGTATTGGAATTTCCAATTCTTCCATCCTACTCCATAATTTGCTCCTAGGAACCGTATCAAAAGCTTTCCTGAAGTCAACAAAGCAGCAAAAAACCTCCTCTCCTTGTTTATCCCAGACTTTCTCGATCAAGTGTCTAAGAGTCATGCAATGATCAATAGTAGAATGTTTTGGCCTGAAGCCCGCTTGCCCTTTTGCGCGTTTTCCCTCCTTTTCCGCCCAAACACTGATCCGCCTTTCTATCATACTCCCAAAAAGTTTGCCAAAAAGAGGGTTGATCATTATAGTGCGGTAATTTGAAGGGTTGTTGATGTCACCACCTTTGAGCAGAGGGATGACAACACTAGTCGTCCAATTTGCAGGAAACCCATATTGAAGGACCTCATTGAATATTTTTTTAATATGAGGCGTGAGAGCCTCCAATCCCCATTTTAAGTGTTCTGCCTGTAAACAATCTATGTCACGAGCTTTACCCATTGCCAACCTTTTTATTCCTTCTTTAATGTTCTCCGAAGAAAAAAGTTTAACCCTTGAGTCAATTATTGGAGGGCTGTCTTTATCTTGCCCCCTCTCATAAAGTTGCTTTGCATACTCTAACCATTCAAGGTCTGAAATATTGTTCTCTTTATTCGTGTCTTGTTGCTGCAATTCTCTCCAAAAGCCCCTTGGATTGTGCCTCCCAAGCAATATTAACTCCTTCCTTCTAGTTTGCATATACACATCTTTTTTCAGTCTGACCAGCTTTACATATTCTTTGTTATTTCCCCATTTTTTAGCCCTTTTCCTTGCTGCTTTACAATCCTCATCGTACCATGGGTTAGCTGGAAAGCTATTTTTATCACTTTTTTTAGGCCTAGACCTTTTGCAAGAATTGAGGGCCTTGAGAATAATAGAGGTCAACATGGTGCTATCTATACTTTTTCTATTTGAGTTGAACATCCCATTGGTTCCCACCTCGTGTAATTGTTTTTCCAGCGTTGTTCGGAAGGTTTCTTGGTTTTCCTGCGTCAAAAGGATTGAACCTTGAGTAGCTTCTTTCTTTTCATTATACTGCGTCATCTCTTGCCGTTGAATACCATTTTGTATGCTGATTTTCACCTGTATTGGATTGTGATCTGAATTCATTTCTATGGGACACTCCTTTACCTCCATGCCTATTAGACTTGTCACGAGTTTCTTTGAGCTTATAACATAGTCCACCACACTTTGGCCATTGTATGTGTGACATGTGATGTTCCCAGAACTAGGCCACATTTTTAAACCATTGCATATAATTAAATCATACAAGCTGCACATGCCTAATAATTCTGCCCCATACAGTGTGATGTCTCCTTTTCCATCTTGAGATAATCTTTCCCACTTTTGATTCCCTTCTTCTTCTAGCCATAAAGGGTTGTCCCCTCTTCCCATCTCAATATCAAGGCAAAGAGACTGGTTATTTGCAGTTCTAGCATTAAAATCTCCAATTAAGATGATTTCCCCTTTGTGTTTATATGCTGTTATGTCATTTTTCAAGGCTGCATATGGGTCTTCTTTGTCTAATTTCTTCTTCTTATAGAATTTTGAACCATGGGGAGCGAAGTAACATGCTGCAAGATAAATTATGTTCTCCTTTAACTTTATTTTTATCCATATGTACTGCTTATTTGTATCTTCCTTTTCAACTTGTATGATTTTTCCCCAAGAATCTCTTACTAAAATTGTTACCCCTCCATATCCCTTGCCGCTTTCGGTTAGCTCATTCCAAACTGACATCTTTGTGTAACCTTCAAAGTTCGGAACCTTGCAGCTCTCATGTTCATGTGTTTCAAGGAGGGCAATTATGTCCATCCCCTCAGCTATGGGCCCTAAACCAGGCCCCCTCCTCCAAGGATAGCCCCTACAGTTCCAGCTTACCAGTGAGAGGTGTGCCTGGGGGGCCCCGCCTTCCTATTTATCATGTGTATTTCTGTTGCTGAATTGAGCTTTCCCTCTATACATCCAAGATTCATTACCTGCATTTCTTGCTGCTACCACTTTTGCCCATTCTCTTCTTCTCTCTTCTAATTGTAGTGGGGTTAGATCTTCATCTATGTAGAATTGTGTTCCCTTGAGAAGCCTTTTGTTCTTCATAATTCTGCTCTTGTCCTCTGCATTTTTTAGTGTTACCCTTACATTTCTATTCCTGCCATCTTGTGCCACTTTACCAATTCTGCTCGCTTGTTCAATATGCCCCACCCACTTCACCTTCTCCGCTAAAAAGCCTTTAATTAGCTTATCTGTGTGCTCCCCTTCCCCATAGTCCTTCAGTCCTTTTATTATTACATTTGCTGCTCTATCATTCCTATGTTTTTCTTCCCCTAGATGTACCTTAATCTGCTTCTCTATGAGTTCTCTTTGGCTTTCTGCTGTCCCTTTTGTTACTTGTGCCCATGATTTTGTCTCTTCCAGTTGTTCCTTCAGCTTAGCTTCTCTAATTTCTATGCTTGCTATTGCTGATTGGAACTCCGCTAGTAGTGGGTTGCTCCTTTCCTCCACTTCTGTTGTGGAATTTCCCTCTTTGATCTGCTTTATCTCCTGCTTCATGTTTGATATTTCTTGCTGACCCATTTTCAGATTGGCCTGAAGTTTGACTATCTCCTCTCTAAAAAACTTGTTTTCTTGAGAGAGTTTGTGATTGGTGTCCATGATCTCTTGCCATTTGTTGTACTTTCTCTGTTCTACGACTTCTAAACCTTCGAGTCTCTTCTTTAACTCCATTAATTCATTAACATACAAGTCTGAAGACCAGGTTAAAGGGGTTGAGTTAGGACTATATTGGTTCTCCTGACCTTCATCTTCCACATCCCCCTCTGTTGCTGCTTCTTCCTGCTTCCCTCTCTCAGCATCTTTAAACTGTTGACTCTGCAAATATATCCTTTCAGCTTCATTTTCCAAGTTTTCCACTTGACTTTCCAGATTTCCAGCTTGAGTTTCCAGATTTTCATGATTTTCCAGAAGTTCTATCACTGGTTTTACTTGCTCTTGCTTAGTTTCAGATGTGACGGTTGTCAGATTGAAACTAATAACTTTTGGAAGGATAGTAATAAATTTATTGTGCCCTAGCCATCTTAGTTTTCTAGCTATTTTGGCCTGCCTACGTTGCAAGATCCTCTTGTATTGCTTGGCATTTACAAATGTCAAACCCTCTCTAACTTGTGTGCAGGCCTGATGCTCCATATTCCAAGAGGAATCACTGAGAAAGTGTGGTGCTAGCATTTTGGTCTGTTTCATTTTGTTCCCTCTCTCAGTGTTTTCCCTAAGTTCTTTCAACAAAACATTCTGTGTGCCATCTTTGCATTTTGAGATCTCCATTGATAGACCCACCACTGATATTGATGTTTCTGCCTTGGTTTGAGTATTTAAGTTTAAAATTGGACCCACACTCCCCAGATTTCAGGTAGATGTTTTGTGTTGAAGATGCAGAGTTTTGAAATATTATAAAGAAAGATATTAAGATAAAAAGCCTATCTGTTAAACAGAACCACCAGTGAAAAGAGATTGGAGGTGGGGCACACCTGTTCCCACTGTCGAGAAGCCTGCTGTTGAAAAGGCAAAAACCCAGGGTCCACCACAGATCTGAAGCCCACTGTACGCAGAGATCCCTAAATGCCAGAAGCAGAAGATGCCAAAAGGAAAGGTGCCTCGATGCCCACTGTTGGAAACGCAGCCCACTATCCACGCCTTCCCGTGATCCGAAACCGCTTTGTTTCGCTGGCTTGTGGGGTCCCTGGTCCCGCTTTGACTTTCTGCGTGCCCTTTTCCCCTTTTCCCTGTCGCTGCCTCGGCTGACTTTGTCGCTCTGGTAACCGCTCCCTGGTAAATCCCTGTCGCTGGTAAAATGGTAAACCCTGTCGCTGGTACATCCCGTCGCTGCTGGTAACCGCTGGTAAATCCCGTCGCTGCTGGTAACCGCTGGTAAATCCCGTCGCTGTTTGTGATGCTAAAGACTGACCCTCGTGCATGAATTGATTTAGCAAAATCTCATACAGATCTAGATTCATAATGAGAATCTAGTAGACTATTTTCCAAATACAGAGGAATGCAATGCAAGGACGTAACACATCCTTTTCTCCGGACGAGTTGAAATGTGGCGAAAGACTATGAGATCACCATCGCCATCATGTACGGACGAAGTTGAAATGGGCCTGACGCCCTCATATTGTTTGAAGCGTAACATTATTTTCTTTCACCACTTTACCCATCTATTCACCATCATCTCTTACCTTTCCAAAAATATATCCCAATAGAGATCGGAGGTTGGGAGCGGCCGGCAAAATGGTGCTTCTCTACCGTCATGCCCTCTCAGTGAAGTTGTGGTATTTTCCGGATCCTCTTCCCTTTCCCACAACTCGCACCAGTCTCTTTTCATTTAGGATTTAGATTTTTTTAGGGGTTTTTATTTGTAACTGTCTTTGTTAGCTGTCATAATGATTCTTTAGTGTTGTTCCCTATTTGTTAGTCTCTTAGTTTTGTTTTATATGGAATGTGTGTGTTACTGTTGAGAGCGATTTTTCTGCTGTTATTTGGAAACCCAGTAAATTGAAAAGAGGGGATGAATTAGCTGTGTTTCATATGTTTCATGTTGGACTGGAATTTGAATAAATGGTAGTCCTGTGAATCCATGGACTTCATATGGGTGTGTTGTGTCTTTGTTACCCTGTTATCTATGGTTGTGTTGTTCCCTATTGTTATTTATGGTTTTGTTGTGTCATTTTTACCCTTTTTCATTGCTTGTCAGTTTGAATAGAGCATGTGCAGGTCACTTAAGGGTTGGCTGCCTCAGTTTGAAAAAGACTATGAGTGATAATCCCGGTGTTTTGCTCTGTTTGTTCTAATTTACCATTTGAATAGAGTATCCAGATTTTGTGTTTAATTTGCAGGAACATAAGTTCATCTGCATCATGAGTGCTTTAGGCAACAAACTGAAGCATTTATCCCAGGGATTAAAAAACTTAGGACACACTTCAGTCAATAGGTACTGCCCTGAAATTGTTGCTTCACTTATTGTGCAACTCCAATGGCTGCATAAATCTTTGGCAGAACTGCTTGCGAATATTGGAATGAATGAATGAATGAATGATTTTAATATCGTCCATGAGACCATCAGTCTATGGGACCCAAAGTTTGGTCTTTAACCGTTTTCAGATTTCTTTCTACGTCAGCTCTCCTATTATTAATCTTGATAAGGAAGCTGGCCGTCTTGAGAAACCTATCCTCTATAAGTTGAAAATATGAAGTTTTGGGTGAGCTCTCTTGGTGTGTCAACTCAGCGTCAATATGTTACTTGCAAGCTTTATATTCACTTATGTATTTATCTCAATGATAGAACAGTATAAAAGACTTTTCATGTCCACAAGGTTAAAGATGGTATATAAGACAGCAGACCCTGCTAATTCTGCTTTTTGAAGTACTGATCTACTGCTGGCGATGATAAAATTGTATTCAGAAACTTTTGCATTAAAATTAAAATTTAGATTTTACAATTTCACTATGAAAATCTGACCAAATTTCATTAAAATCCAGCCAACTTTTTCTATTTTTGATTTCAATGAGGAATGATAGAGTGCAGTTTTTCAAGTATTTTTTTACACCAAAATTTAAATTTTCCAAATTTAATAAACATAAAGCATGAGATTTTATTATGAAAATCACTTAAGGGAAATTGACCAAACTTCATCAAACTCAGAAACTAACTTTTCTCAATTTTTAACCTTGGTAATGGATTAGTGATCCCAAACTTTGTAGTGAAATTATGAGCACGCAAATTTTTCCAATAAAAAACTACATTAAAATTTAAATTTCTCAATTTTATAAACATGAACATAAACATGACATTTTACAATAAAATTAAGGATCTAAAAGCCAAATATACCAGATACATTTGCAAGAATAAACTGATTTTTTTTTTTTAATTATATTGGACATAAGTAACAGAGATACAGTGTTTAAAAATCTGGTGAGTGCAACAATATTCTTAACAGAGGAAAAGTGAACTAATTCAGAAGTAGCAGCCACTGGACTAATTCAGCATCCTTCTGGAACCTCTGAACATAAAACCTACATAAAGTAGAACAATAGCGTACAGCCAGAAAAACAAAATGAAAAAAACCTTTTTCTCTAAATGTAGCTGCGTGGAGCTTTTGAGAAGGTATTAACACATGGCATAACACATTACAGGTGTCAATATTCTATTTTAATTTTTAATTAAGATTAAAGTTTGAAATTTAATAATAAATAAACAAGGAAGATACTTTATATTTTTTAGATTTCAAGTTTCAACAGTCATTGACTTTTGAATAAATTTAATTTAATCCATTCTAACTATCAATGCTTATCCAAAATAATTGTAGTTATATAAGTGTTTTATATAATGCAAATTTATTTTTAAATTATAATTATAGTTGTAAAAATTATACAATATAAATAATATTATATATGATTAAATTATTAATATATTATATAATATTAAATATAATATAAATTATTTCATCATTATCATTATTTCGCTCTCTTTCACAGCTATACAATAGACCTAAGTTTTCTGTAATAGACCTTCCACACCTCTTCGGCGTAATTGCTAGTTTATATTGATTTAAGAAAGGAAAATTTTATTTCAAGAAAAGGAAAAAAATTTCGAGGAAAAATATATACTGCCTAACGCGAAAAGTACTAATAATAATAAAAACCAAAACTGAAACCAATAAGCCAAAAAAAATAAATTAAAATGTTTGATATCCACTGCCTGATCTTCAAAGCCGCCTTATGCAAATACATAGCCGCTTTAAACCTTAAATGTCACCTTTAGTGACTTTAGGCTACTGTTGCAGATGTAAAAATCCAACGTGATCAAGATTTATCCATAAACATAAAAGAGGAGTATCTGAAGCAGCAGCAAATCACGAACAGAAAAGAGATACTAGAAATCTTCACAGACGAAAAATGGCCGCTGAAAGCAAATGGGTTGTTTATTTGTAGACTGGGCCACGTTTTAGAGGAAAAGATGTAAACAGTAATTTAAAAAGGTTTTTACAAACATTAGTTCTTTCTCCGTCAAAAATCTCATACGGCCATGTATATACAAGTTTACTGACAATTTACAACGAATTTTAGGTTTTAACTCTTTCTCTCTCTGTCTCTCTATTTCTTTTTTCATTTTGGAGGTTTTTCTAAGCTGATAGGTCCCTAAATGGTTACTCTTTAGCAGTAAGGCCATCCTTTGATATCAGTTGATTATTGAGTTTGGCCATTTATCAAATTTTTTATTAGATATTTTGTCGTTTTCTTGATATATCTTGGGTAAGATTATGTGCCAGATTGCGTGGGGCAAATTTGGCTCCGCATTTTCTTGTGTGCATTAAGCTTGGATTGTATTCGTAAGTAGGATAAAACTTGGATCACATTCTTAAGATTAAAATCTAGGTCACACATAAAAGTATTCTATTAACAAGGGTAATAGGTTTGAGTTGTTTACTATTGCAGAGGGGGAGATTTTGCTTGGCCATGTTAATGTCTGCTATAATCGTAACGTTGCAACCCTTTAGACTCCGTCGAAGACCATTATTTTCTCCAATAATTATTTCTTTCTTATTGCCAGAAACAAATTTAAGGGTCATTTTAAGGTCACAACCTAGCCGGGAAGTTTCCTTAGCTTATGCGATCCCTTTTAGGAATAAGAATGCTTTTTCGCTTTGCTTTTATATATTGTTTCAAATTTGTAACCCCTTGGTTTTGGCCTCGTGACTGCACTTGGACACAAATGAAACCTTATAGCACTTGAAAGGGCACTCAATTCCAGTTTATAAATTATGCCTAAAATTCTGTCATGGGTGCATATGCTCCAACTTCACTAGACCACAAGCTGGCAAAATCATTTTCTTACAAGAGAGTTTTATTAAAGCCAGTTGAATTAAAATCCAAATTTATTGTAGAGAATTTCAAGATAGGATGCTAGTTAAATTTGGGTTCTAAAAGCCTAAAATTCTTCGCAGGTGGGTGCAAGCACAAATATAAGGAGAGACAAGCTCATAGCTTTTTAGTTTGACAGTATGGCTGAGCTGAAGCCAGCAGGATCATCAGCATCACTTGCATTGCCTGAACAAAGACTGATCTGTCGAGTGTATGTCGTGATTTCTTTATCTTTCATCTTACAGGTGTCTGTTTTAGCTTTTAAGAAATCATCAGGAAAACAATGCTTATTAGTAACACACTAAGGCGTGTACATATGTTGCATCTACTTTCAAGAAGAATAGCATCTTTAATCCACTTTTCCTGTGCAGGTGTCAAAAACAATTTTCACAGTATACCTGTCCTCGCTGCAATGTGCGCTATTGTTCAGTTGCATGCTACAAGGTATCCTTTTATATGATCTATGCCAGAGCTTTCACCTTTGATTGAATGAAAAGTAACTCTATAATTCTTATCTATAATGGAAATTTTTTTATGCTCCCCAGGAATGCGTCCCCTGCAAAATTTGACCCCAATCCCCTATAGGGGACATTTTGGGGATGTGTAGGAAACAGCTCCCCACTTCATCCCCTCCCTACATGATTTGAAAAAAAAATTAAGAAATGTTTTGGGGGATAAGCTTCTTTTTGGCCGGGAAATGGCTAGCTGTCTCATATGGCCTAGGAACTTTGATACTTGATTTGAAAAAAAAGGGATGGTCTTCTCCTTAAGTATACATCTATCATAGTTTTCTATGTTTTGTCATCAATATGAATCATTGAAAAGTATTCTTCAACTTCTTGCTATAGCTGATGGCAAATGTTTTCTTTACACTCATTCATTATTCCAATGCAATACTTGTCATGTTCACTTGTTTGTATATGCCAGGGACACAGTATTCGCTGTACAGAATCTTTCATGCGGGAGAATGTTATGGATGCACTTCATCAGGTGGAACCATCAAATGAGACAAAGCAAAGAATGCTGGAAATTCTGAAGCGCTTTCACTCAGAAAATGAAGCTAGTACCAGTGAAATGGAAGACAGTGATGAAGATGGTATGATGCTCTCTATTACTTTCTATGCACATTTTGCATTCTAAACAATATTGTCTAGATGATATAAGTGGCAGAAGATTACTTCATTAGTGCGTGCAAACAAATGATTGATGCTACAGAACATTCTACTTGTACGGGCAAGGAAACCTGATTAGTCTTCAGAATTGTTATATGTTCAATTTAATGTATCAGTGTCATTGTTTTGATTACAAATTCCAATTAGTTTCAATTTTATAATATGCACCATTAGTGTTTTTTTTAATAATCCTAATTGAGTCGATGGATATTACTTCCCTCCCCACCTCCCAGGAACTTCACAATCTGCCTCAGTTCAGATCAGAGAGGATACCTACATAGCCTTTTCAAGATGCTCAAGGACTTCATACAAATTGTGAATTCAATGAACTTATTTGAGATATGTCTACTTTAGATAGCAGATCAAACTTGCAACCCCCCATTGGCCTTGATGCTCACTTTTGACTTTAGAAAGGTCTTGCAACTTGTCACTGCCTGTTGTCAATGCCGCGTTGTTCTCTGACTTGTGGCTGACTTGGCAAAATTTTGTGGAGGGACATGCTTCAAAGCCCGTGGTCATATTGGCCTATACAAAGAATGCTTGGCTTATGTTGGGTTATGCATTCCATACACTTCTTAGACTGGGCTGAATACAAACAAAATTACCGATCGTACTCACCATCCAGCTGATGCCAGGTTATACATCACATCTCTGATGAGCAAATCTTTTTAGCTTGTAGGGACTGATAACTACTTTATATCCTTGAAGAATTCCATCTGCCAAAGGCTATCCTGACATCAAGGACTCCTCAATATACTCCATGGTAATCTTAGTAACACACAGGTATGTGGAGGAAAAGGAACAATATAAAACAAATCTTTTGAGTTGCTGCCACTTGTTTACATACTTCAGGTGTCAGTATTAAATTTCGTTGATTGTAGACAGTGCCATGGGGGTGCTCATAGCAACTCACATTGTGTAAGAATCTTTCCTTATCTGTTGTTTTAGTTGCTTAAATACAGTGATGCCTATATAACTCTAACGACTGCACCGTTGCCCATTTGCATACTTGGCTTCAACATCATTCTATCTATCTATTCCAAGTAATAAAGCACTCCTCTTGCTTGACATTTATGGATTACTGGCAATGGATTGAGCATGACAATGATGATCTTTTGGTTTACCCTTTGTCCACAGATTCTGTTGATATGCTATTCCCATACAAGGATGGTGGTACATAATCATCTTTCTCTAAAGAATGATAATGAAATTCTTTGTGTTTTGAGTTGTGTGGAAGAAAACACAGATCTTACAATCTATGCCATAAAATGCAAACTCGTCACTGGAAATATCACCTCAATGCTCTGTTTTGCAAACCAGCCTTGCAGTCTTAAGTGAAGAATAAGGTGAGTTTTAGAATCATGTCTAAAATTACAAATAGTTCCATTCTTGTTTGTGTTTGTCCAAGTCTTTCTGTTTCCCACTAGCTAGTACAAACATATTATAGGAAGAGGAAAATCTCTCACCATAGTCACCAAATCCTGCCAGATCAGATTTTTTGGACCAGCCAGATTTGTCCGAATTTCATAATTCCTATATAAATTTTACTATTGTTTTTTGAAAATTCTTGATTTTTCTCTGTTCCTTAGTGATGAGGAAAAAGAGAAAGCTGGTTTGGAAAAAGAAGTTAAAAAAGATGAATAGAAGAAGAGATAGCAGCTAAGCAGGGAAGAGAATGATCCAATTAATAGAAAGAAAGGAAAGGATGAGAAAATTCCTAAATGTGTTGATAGATTGTAGAGGAATCCAAAGGTTATTAACTCTTCACCAAATAATGATGAAACTAAAGTGGCATTAGCTGGAATATTAGGGGTTTGGAATCCTCTAATAGAAAATTCCTAAATGTGTTGATAGATTGTAGATGAATCCAAAGGCTATTAGCTCTTCTCCAAATAATGATGAAACTAAAGTGCATTAGCTGGAATATCAGGGGTTTGGAATCCTCTGATAGATAGTACATCATTAGAAGGTTTTTAAATAAGTTTTGGAATGATAATTGATATTTGATATTCATTATTAACAAAGAGAGGAAAACTCCTTTAAGTAATAAAGTACAAAATGATGTTTCTAAAAAGAAACGATTGTGAACTAAAGTAACAAACTGAAGTAAACTAACTAACTAAGATGACCATTAAATATTACAATAATACTTTAATACCCTCCCTTAATTGTCATTCTACTAATTACACCAAGATTACCTTGAAATTTTACAAATTTATCTGGACTTAGGGACTTTGTGAGAATGTCTGCAGTTTGATCCTCAGCTGGAACATATTGCAACATCACAAATCCATCTTCAACAAGCTGTTTAATGAAATGACAATGAAGCTCAACATGCTTGGTTTGCTCGTGGAAGACTGGATTCTTAGCAAGCTTTAGCACCCCTTGATTGTCACAAAACAGGGTGAGGGCCCCTTGCTTGAGACATCTGCATGTCAACAAGCATCTGTTGAAGCCATACTGCCTCACATGCTGCCTTAACTGTTCCTCGATACTCTGTTTTTGTTGAGGAAAGAGCTATTGCCTGTTGCTTCTTGCTTGTCCATGTGACTGCACCTGTACCTAGATTGAAAACATACCCAGAAGTGGACTTCCTGTCATCAACTAAACCTACCCAATCTGAATTTGTAAAGCCAACCAGCCTAGGATCTTTGCATCTGCTATATAGAATGCCAAAGTTAGGTGTCCCGTTCACATATCTCAATACTTGCTTCGCTGCAACCTAGTGTTCCGCCTTAGGGACAGTCATGAAACAAAAAATGTAGCTCACAGCAAAATTGAGATCAGGTCTAGTGGCAGTTAGATAGATGAGTCTGCCCACTAGTTGCCTAAATGTAGACTCATTCACCATTGGTGAGTTTGGTTTGGTTGAAAGTTTTAGCCCCTTCTCCATAGGAGTGGATGAGATTTTGCAATCTTCCATCTTGAATTTCTCTAGCAAACTCTTGGCATACTTCGATTGAGAAATGAAGATACGGTTACTTGTTTGCCAAACTTATACACCCAGACAATAGTGTAGGAGATCCAAGTCTGTCATCTCAAATGCCGACTTGATTTGTTCAATTAAATGTAACCTACTACCAGTAATGATGATATCATCCACATAGATGACAAGAAGGATGATATCATTGCCAGTGTTCTTGACATACAAATTTGCATTTGAGGAACTCCTTTGAAACCCTTGTGCAACCAAGTACTTGTCAAACTTCAGGTGCCAAGCCTTGGGTGCTTGCTTTAGGCCATAAAGAGCCTTCAACAATCTGCATACCTTGTGCTCTTTGCCTGCAACCTTGAAACCAAGAGGCTGTGTCATGTAGATCTCTTCCTCCAAATCTCCATTGAGGAAGGCACTCTTTACTTTCATTTGGTGGACCTTCTAGGGAAACTGTGTTGCCATGGCTAGGACAAGTCGGATGGTGCTCATCTTTGCTGTGGGAGCAAAGGTTTCCTCATAACCAATACCTTCTCTTTGCGAGAACCCCTTAGCCACCAACCAAGCCTTGTATTTATCCAGTGTTCCATTAGCCTTGTATTTCGCCTTGGAGACCCATTTACAACCAATGGGTTTCTTCCTTGGTGGAAGATTTGACATAACCCACGTGTTTTCTTCAAAAGACTATGATGCTCAAAATCAATAGCCTTTTCCCATTTAGGTTTACCCTTTGCTTCCGAATAATCTTGAGGCTCGTAAACACTCAGAATGTTGGCCATAAGAGCAAAGTTTACTGTGTTCTTTTTGCTCTTGCCTCTAGACGATCTCCCCTCAGCAAGCTCATCATCATGAACATCACCAATGAGCTTCGCCCACCACTTAGGGCGAGGAGGAGATGCATCTTCTTCCAAATCAGGATGATCATCATGACTTGGGCTGCCTGACATAATAACATCTGGATGCTGATCCAGGTTTTCTTGAGGAAAATCTGCTGGTACATGATCTTGCCTAGGAGATTCCACAATGTCAGAAGCATTAGAATCCCTCCCTGCTGGTACAGGATCTTGCCTAGGAGATTCCACAATGTTAGAATCATTAGAATCCCTCCCTTCAGGTAGAGCTACTGAAAGCTTAGCTCCCAAATCTTTAGTCTTCAGAGGCTGATCCTCAAGACTCTTGATAGGAGAAGAGAGTAAAAATGGCCCACTTTCCTCATCAAACACAACATCCCTGCTAAATGTCAAACGATTAGTGGCCACATCAATCAACCGATAGGCCTTATGATTGTCACTGTATCCTGTTAGCATCAACTTCTGGCTCTTGGAATCCAGCTTGGTCCTTTTGGCATTTGGAATCCAAACATATGTAGTTGAACCAAAAACCTTGAGATGAGTGATTCTTGGTTTTCTCCCAAACCATGCTTCCGTTGGGGTCATCTTCTTGACAACTTGTGTAACTCTCTTGATTTTCTTTTCCTTAAAGAGGCCAAAGTAATTGGCTCAGTTAGAAACCAGTCTGAAATTTATTTGGAAGGATGCCCTGCAGTTTTGCAACAAACATGTTAAGGGAAAGGAGGAGCCGTCATTCTTTTAATCAATAAGTGGGCCAATTATGATAAGGATCAAGGGTATTTCTAGTGTAGTAGGGGTGTGTGGGTCATTCTAGAGAAAGATAATGTCCAATTTGGAATATGTTCTGTCTATGCTCCTAATATAGGGAAATAACAGAGCTGTGGAAATGGCTGAATAATCTCCAGAGAATCCCTTGGATTGTTGGGGGAGATTTTAATACAGTAGAATAAAAAAAAGATAAGTGTGGTGCTCTTGAGTTTTAGTTGGAAAGGTAATGAGCATTTTTTTGGAATATTTGATAAGTAGCCTGCAATTATTTGATTCCCTCAAGAACATGAGAAAAGAGAGGAAGATATCTGGTATGCCTGGTGTAATTCTCAATAAGGTAAAAAATCAATTGTAGGTTGGATAGATTTAATGCCAACAATGACTTGTTTAGTTTTGAACATATTGATGGACAAAGCTGTATTAAAGTTCACCCATGCACAATGTCTGATCACCATCCTATTGAAGCCAAAATTTTGGTTCAGGATAGTCATAATACTGAGAAATTAAGGAAGAAGAATAACTTTAAATTGAATACTGATCTGCTCAATAACCAGGATTGCAATGATGAAATTTTTACTATTAGAGAAATCAATAGGATGATTTTGAAAGGCATGCCCTTTATTGATTAATGGAACAACAATGTCAGTAGCTGGAAAATTTTGTTCCAAACTATTGGAAGGAAATTGGCCCTTGATGGGAGGCCAAAAAGCTAGCTCCAAGAGGATTTTTTTCATTACAGAAAAGCTCTTGCAAAATGATCCAAATAGTGATTATTTAATTGAGAAGATGGTGACTATTAAACATAAGCTGCAGAGCTTCCAAACAAAGAAGACTCAGGGCTTGAAAATCAGAACCAAAACGAATTGGCTTAAGATGGGGGAATAAAAGTTCTAGTGTTCCACGGAGTTTCCTAAAGGGGACGCGTCCCCCTGTCGGGGACGCGTCTCGGGGACGGGGGGACAAGGGGTCTAAGTTTGGGGACGGCGGCGGGGGGGCGGCGTTGATATACATATGGTACTTGAATAACTAGTTATAAAAAGATGTTTCAGAATAACATTTCAAATTAAACTTTGGCAAATTAGTAAAATTGCAAATACTAACATTTGGAATACTTGAATACTATTAGTAATCAAATAAAATATTAAAATTTGACAAATGAAATTGTCGAATTTGAGATTTCTATTATATGAATATCGAAAATATGACATGTCACATCATAATATCATATCATAATCATAATGATAAAATTGATTACAATGAGTAGCATGAGTACATTGATATGAATATCATAATCAAAATAAGTACAAAATGCAAAAATGTAGTGAAAGGAGGCCTCTAATCATCCCCAAACTCCTCATCACTCGAACTGCTGGAATCCTCGCAATCAAGCGCTGCCAAACTAACACCAACCAACCCTACATTTGAAGCTGAAACTGGAGCATCCTCATCAAGTCTGTTCTGGCTCCTCTGGGTCTACATCCCACCGTGCTGCTGGACTCTCTTTGTACAAAAGTGATTTGCGGTCAATGAGACGCAAAGCACTATGTATAGCCACAAGCTTCTCTGCTCTCCTAGAGGTAAGTCTGTTCCTCTTAAGAGAGTGGATGAAGCTATATGTAGACCAGTTCCTCTCAACAGTTGAAGAATTAGAAACCTGGGATAACAATCGGATGGCTAGAGTGGGAATCAAAGATCTTGATCCATGGCAAGTCCACCACAAAATTGGGTCCTCCTGCGCCATAGTTCGCATATCCATCTTGGCTGCATCTGAATAACCTCTAAGAGTGGCAAATTTGGTCCACTCAGTGCGAATCACACTGGCATCTACATCATCATACATCCTCTCAATGCACTTGAAGAACCCTGCCTTCACCTCTGCATCCTCTATCGGGGTTACTCTACCAGGCCTAGTCAAGTACCACTTAGGATTAAGTGCATAGGCTGCCATGTGCAAGGGAGTGTTGAGCTTCTCCCATCTCTTGTGAATGATTGACTGAATGTGCTCGTGGTAGAATGCTAATGTAGGGTCCCTCTCTCGCACAACAACCCTCATCTGATCAAGCATAGAATCGATGCACTCATACACCTCTCCAAGGCTAGGTGCATCCGCATCCCCATACCTGATAACTTGGAAAACTGGTTTAATGATGGCAACAATATATTTTGCATCAGCCCAGAACACATCACTCTTCACTGTATCCTTCACCCTCCTCCCCTGCTCTGTCTTAGACTCGTCCCACCTACTCCAATTTGCTATCATGACCATGAGTTGCAGTGCCTCTTGCAGCTCAATCATTCTATCTAAGAGAATGAAATAGGAAGCATATCTCGTATCAGTAGGTTTCAGGAACTCCTTCTTAGCGAAGGTCCTGAAGAGTGCATGTGATGTGTGGTGGTTGCAGATAAACATTTGCACATCTCTCGCATCATGAACCACTGCTCTAATCCATTCAATCTTTCCCATGTCCTTGAGTGCATTGTTCATGGCATGCACACAACATGGGGTCCACCAAATATGCCTATAAGTAGCCTCAACAAGTCTCCCTACAGCTTTGCACACATGTGCAGCATTTGTCACAACTTGGACCACATTATGTGGCCCAACCTCCTCAATAGCATCCCTGAGAACCTCAAACTGAAAATCAGCATCTTTGCGATGCCCTGAACAATCAATTGTCTTAAGAAAATATGGGCCCTTAGTACATGTAACCATGATGTTAATGAGTGGATGATGGCTAATGTCCGTCCACCCATCCATGACTATGTTGCATCTTGTCTTAACCCAACACTCCTTCATCTTCTCCATCAACAAATTGATCTTGGAATAGTTCTTATCCAAGATCGTGGTCCTCAATTTCGTCTCACTTGGTGGCACATATGATGGTCCTCCCTTTGCCACCATCGATATCATATCCTTAAAATAAGGAGCTCGGGCAACATGAAATGAGATGCCATTGGCAAAGAAGAACTTGCCAATGGCATCATCTATCTCATCCTTGAGCTGCACTTTAAACAAATCTGCAATGGGGTTACTTTGAGTTTGACTTTGCAATTTCCGTTTCCCCCTCCCCTTTGTTGCATAGGCACCTAGAAGAAGAACCGGGTGTCCCTCCTACTCTCGTCTGCAAAGTATGGCTAGATCTCTGTTGCTGGCTATGCTGAAGCTGTGCCCTTTGAGACAAAGTAGTAGGCACAGGTGCAACTGGAGTATCATCAGGAACACCCCATAACTTATTTATTTCAACTTTGAATTTCAGGTTTTCTGGTTTTATCAAAAAACGACATAGCCCCACACCTTTTCCTTTAGTGAAAAGAAGGTGTGCATTAACTCTAGTGATGTTGCCATACCACCCCTCATCACAGAAGTTGCACTTCCACCTCCTTGTGCCACCAAATGGCGCCCCTTGCGGTTGCCTGCTTTGATCTTTTGTTGCAAATTGTTTGAGAGGGGAATTGGGATCAAAGGGACCCCTAGCATACTTTGCCAATAGTGCAGAAGGGCAATTTAAAGTACTTGCTTCACTTGCCATGGAACTAGTTTGGACTTCATGCTTAGCCCCATGGTCATCCCCCTTAGCCTCAGGGTCATATTCAGGATCAGCATCACTATGTGAATGAACCTCATCCTCACTCATGTTGATGTCATGAGAGCTCATCGTGACACTGCAATAAACAAATAAATTCTATAAGTGCCTAGTTTCAGCCTAGTTTAACAAATTTGAAAATAAAATTTTAAAATTTCATGATGAATCTTGATGGAAAGATGAAAAAAAGAATAATGAGCCTTGAAATGAAAATTAAAAATATGAAGATGCATTTGCAGCCATGTATATGAAATTATGATTAATTTTTTAATCATAATTTCATAGACATGTGGCTGCAAATGCATATTCATGTTTTGATTTTCATTTCAATGCCCTTTTCAAACATCAAACTACATTTTCAAAATAAATGTAAAAACTTGGAAAACAAAACAATTTTTTTTTTGAAAAAACTAAGAAAAACAGTCATAAAACCCTACCTTGTGCTTGAAAAATCCTTTAAAATTGGTGTAGAATGCTTCTCCTCTTCTTCTTCTTTCTCCTTCTCACCCCTCTTGCACTTGCAGCACCTCAAACTCACTCTTTCACTCACTCTTTTCACTGGTTTTCCTCTTCTTCACATAGCTGCTCAAAACATCAAATGCATATGTGAGTAAAAAAATGAGCAATTAGAGACTTTTATTTCATTTAGAGGCTTTGAGATGGGTCCCACAAGCCTTTAGGCTTCGACCCTAGGCACAAAGGCCAATAAAAAATAAAGAAATTTAAAAAAAACTAACTTTTATTAACGTCCCAGCACGGGAGACGTCTAGGCGTCTCCTAGACGCTTGAGGGATGCTTGGGCGTCCCTGAGACATCTCGGAGAAGCCTAGGCGACTCTCGTGTCTCCGAGACGTTTCTCACGTCCCGACGGCGGTGGAGGGACGACGGAGGGACGTCTCCCTAGGCGTCTCCTGCGTCTCTGAGACGTTTCTCACGTCTCGACGGTGGTGGAGGGATGGCGGAGGGACGTCCCCTTGGCGTCTCCAAGTCCCCGAAACGTCCGGGACGGGGGGATGACCAAAAAGGGGGGGGGGAACGCGTCCCCATGGAACACTGAAAAGTTCAAAATTCTATTTCAATTATATCAAAATGAAAAATGTGAAGGAGGAGGTTAGGCCAATCTAGATTGATAATATGCAGATTAATGATCTTAGCAGAATTAAGGAGTTTAAAAACTTTTATCAAAATTTGTTTACAACTAATGGTAATACTTCTGACTGCAAAGAGGCTCAAGAGTTTTGCAGGAGAATCATCTTAAGGAAAATTGAGAAAGGGGAGGCTAAAAATCTGGACAGAGAAATTAGCAAAGATGAAATAGTATGTGTTACCCCGAGTTTCTGGGATGGGGACGGGGATGGCAGGGGATGGCAGGATGGGTCCCCAAGACCCTGATTCTTCAAGCCAAATTTGGGGACGGCAGGGGATGGTGGGATGGGTCCCCAAGTCTCCAATTTTTCAAGCCAAATTTGGGGACGGCTGGGGGACGGCAAAGGGGACAGCTATATAAAATATAGGGAAAATTTAAAATATATAGGGAAATTTTAAATATTCCTATGAAAACATGGATAAAGCATCCATAATATACATTATAGAACCTTTAACATATAACATTTGTGTTCAAAATTGTTTGTCAATACTCAATACACCTTCAAAATTCAAAATTTTGAATTCATTGTCAATATGCATGTGAATTATTTTTCTTAGATGCCTTTATGACCATATATCTATCTTTAATAAGGTCCAAATATTTTGATTTCATCCTTTCTAAAGTATTCTTCACTACTTGCAAATCTGCAAGAGTGACTAGATGTTTATTCCCAACAACATTTATTTCATTTATCTTGTGTGTCCTTTCAAAAGCTAGAGTGAGCTCTTCAATGAGCATTTTTGTATTATCCAAATCAATTAGGACTCTCACCTCTTTCTCTTCTGTTACCAACAATTGCTCTTTCCATTCATGTAGCTCCTCGAGCCATTGTGCAACACTCGCAAGATCAAATTTTTAATCTTACTTGAGGTCTTGGAAATATTTCTATAAGTGGAAGGGCAATTACTAGTAAATGCCACATGACCTATAATTACTAAGATATCTCTCCTTGTGCTAGAGTGATCTGCATACTTGAGCTGATGTAATTCTAATGCTATTGATTTCTCATGTGCTCCACTTGAGTTAACCATCCAAGGACAGCTCTGTATCATCAACCTTTGACTCCTTTTCTTTGGAAACTGCACCATTCCTTGCCTAGCATTAAGAGTTCAACTATCAACTAACTCCTTCAAATCATCATCCATTTTAACACTACAGCTACTTCTCTACATAAAAGCTTTCAATAGGGATGTTCTTCCAAATCAACCCTTCCCACAATGGACCAAGATTTTAATGATTTTTACAAGTTGTCACATCAGCAATCACACCAAAGCCCCTTCCAGTTGGTCTGAAATTTGGTCTCAGTTTGCTCATAAGAACTTTGTACTCTTCATTAAAGAGGTTTGATCCAATTTTGTTGATCTTGCATGCTGCTATGCCCCTCTACTCTTGTTTACCTATGGCTATGATCTTGGGCAATGAATACAAGCTCTTGATTGTCATTGTTGACATCCAAGGTAATACTAGAGTATGGCATTTTCTGCCATGATGAATTTTGGGAAGGCCTTGAATTCTCAAATTCCATGCAATCATTCATGAACAATCTTCAGGTGGAGAGAAAGGATTCATTTCCCATTTAGTCCCCTTCATCTGTTAGAATACTTCTAATAATAAAAAGAGTTTTGAGATGATATAGTCCAAAATTGGTACAATAAATATTTGCCACAACTATTCTTATGATAAAGATCATTAGTGTCTACCTTCTATTTGCAAGCTGGGAGGTGGGGGCCCACAAGACAAATATAATAATGCTTTTTTTTTAAAACTCAAATGTGTTTTTTTTTTCAAAAGAGGCAACATGCAGGGGATGGTTGGGGATGTCCAGGCGTCCCCTGGCTGTCCCTTGTGTGTTTCCTCAAAGGCCCCCTGTCCTTGGTACGTTTCCTGCTTTTTTGGCAAAATTGGGGACGGCAAGGGGACGTCCCCTAGCCGTCCCCAAGTCCCCACGACGTCCCTGGGACAGGGATGGGTCATTTCAGGCAGGGGACGCGTCCACGGGTTTCCTTGCTATTTTAGCAATGACAAGTCTCCAAGTGCTAATGGATTGTTTGTAGAGTTTTATAAAAAAGAATATAGCCTGGGTAAGTGAGGATCTCCTACTTGTGTATGATGAGGCCATTAAACAAGTACCTTAGGTAGTGGTATCAACAGAGGAATCATAAAATTGCTACCTAAAGAGCGAGATAGAACCCTATTAAAGAATTGGAGGCTTATTACCCTTAACGTTTCATATAGGATTTTGGCCAAAATTTTGGCTCTTAGACTCGTAGAGATTCTTCCAACGTTCATTAGTTCTACACAGATTGGGTTTATTAGAGGCAAGTATATCCTTGAAAATTTGATCACCAATTGGGAAGCAATGGAATGAGCTAGAGCCTCTGATCAGGATGTGGGTATGCTCATTGACTTTGAGAAGGCATATCATAGAGTAGAATGGTCATTTATCATTATGACTCTTGAAGTATTTGGTTTCCCTAATAATTTTTGTGATATTGTTAAGGTCTTATTTAGATGTAGTTGCCCAAATTGATATAAATGTTCGCTTTCTGAACCCTTCTACTGCCAGAGATCAATTAGGCAAGGGTACCCTTTGGCGCTTGCCTTATTTGTAATAGTCTCTGATGTTGTTTATTATTTAATGAGGGCCAAGAGCAGAGAGGATATTGTTAAGAGTTTGATCTTTCCTATTAATGAAAATCTATTAAATTTACAGTTTGCAGATGATATTGGTTTGTTTGTTAATATGGAGGAGAAGAATTTTGAGAATATGAATTATATTGAGAAGATTGGAACTGTTTTGCAGAACTCCAGGTGCTAAGGTCGCAGAGAGTAAATTTGTTACTCTTAGTTGGAAAGAAATTCCTCCAAACTGGTTTAACAAGTATTGTATCCAATGGGGAAGGCCTATTAAACAATTTGGGTACTTAGGTATACCTTTTTCTGTTAATCGCTCACTGAAGGATATGTGGGATTGGGTTCATGACAGAATTGAAAGGAAACTGGTAAAATGGAATAACTAGTATTTGTCTATGGCAGGAAGGTTTCAAATATGCCAAAAGATCTTATCTTCCTATAGCATCTATTATGCATCTGTCTAGATTTTCAGTAGTTATCAAATTCATGATATTCAGAAGAGTATCATGAGATTCCTTTGGTCGGATGGGAAAGGCACTAAAAAGAAGAATTGTTGTGAATTGGAAGTGGTGTTGTTTAGAAAAAGATAGAGGAGGCCTTGGTCTAAAAGATTTAAAGATCCAAGGGATCTTTCTTGCTGTCAAATGGAGTTTTAAATGTTTTAGTGGGAAGGAGCCTTGGAAAGTGTTAATGAGGAATAATGTCCAGTTGGCAGCCCCTAAGAAAGCTAGACAGTGGAAAGGGTTGCACCCTTGTGATGTTTACTTTGGTAAATTCCTTGTATCCCCTTTTGGCTCTAAGGTATTCAAGAATCAAGAGTATCTAAAAAGCTTGGTAGATGGTGAGAGGTTGTATTAAGGGTTGTAATGTGTTTGAGAAGACTAGCGACAAAATTTTATAGTTTTAGATCATTTGGTGGAGTTTGCAGTGGAACAGCAAGCCTCTTGCTCTCCTTCAAGGTTGTTCTGCCAAGAATTGGGACAGTGAGGGCATAAGTGATGTCAGAGTATTTTAGAGAATAATGATTTGAAAAGATGACAGAGACTTAGTACTGAATATGGTCTGCCCTAATCTCAGAGAACATATTCAACATTACAAAAGGCCTGCCATATGTTGCAATCGTCCATTCAGTTCAATTTTAATTCTGAACTTTATGAGAATTTGAAATGAAGTGATGGCTCTGCTCTTGATAAAATCAGTACCAAAAAAGTTTATAGAACCCTAACTGACTCCCAGGATGTCACCAAGCACTTGAACAACCATTGGAATTTGAATTTAAATAAAACTCAGTAGTCTAAGGTCTTTAAGTTTTATTGGTCTCTTGTTATTGAGCCAAAAAGATCTTGTTTTAGGTGGCTGCTTATCCTTAAGAGACTGGCGGTTAGCTTGAGTTGTTATAGATATGATCCTATTAGAAGTCTGTGTTCTTATTGTAATTCTCTTGAGACTATTGAACATTTATTCTTTGATCGTGTCTTTGCTAGAGAGGTTTGGAACCTTTTCCTTTTGGATCTGTGGGTGGGATGGAAGTAGCAATTTTTCTTGCCAAGAAATCATGTTTGGTTAAGTTGATGGCTTAAGTTTGAAGTATAATATGTTTTGGCTTGTTCTAACCACTGAAATTCTTTGGTCTTTGGGGAAGATGAGAAATGATGACTGTTTTCAGGGGAATAGGAGACAGCTTACCGAGTCCTCTAGAAGGCTCACATTTCACAATATTTCCTTGTAGGTTACATTAATGTTGAGATTAATAAGGAGAAGTTTTGGGAGTTGTTGGACAGTGGGCAAACCAGTATTAGGAGGTCTGAGATTAAAACTGCAAAATTCTGGCCTTATGCAAAAGAGGAGGATGACAGATTTGTGAAAAATTATATAGATTTTCAAAAGAGATATAATAAAAGTTTCACATTTGACATTCTTTTGGAGGATATGGGTCTCAAAGGAAGAAAGATGGACTTAGAAGCTGATCCAGGTCTGGAAGTGGTGAGATCCAATGATAACATTTCAGAGATTACTTCTCCAAAGGAATTTATAAGATGGATAGATATAGTGAAAACTGGATGAGTTAGCCTAGTAGTTGTGTCATGTCCCCAATCTCGCCTAGGCCCTAAATTCATTTTGGGCGGGAGAATAGTGTATATTTGAATTATATTAAATAATATAATAATTATTTTTAAATAATATAATAATTATTTTTAAATAATAATATTTCAAATTTTCTGGGCCAACCCTCTTTTGGCACCTACCAGCTGGTATATATCTAAGTATGTTGGTTTGTTTTGTTTATTACGGTTGGACAATGGTCATGCGAGCCTGCTAGAGACTCAAACCTCTGCAGTTTCAGCATCAAGCTAGGGACGGAAACCCCTCCTTGCAGTTGTGAATTCATTAATCTTGCACATCCGCTAATTCCTTTTCTAATTCCTATGCATTATTTGTTCCAGAATGAGGCAGCTAAATAGGGATAGCAGCACTGGTGTGGGAGCTTGGGCGATTGGTGGCAGAGCCTCTGGCTCATGCCAGATCAAGGTGTCATCACTTAGCCACATGAGGTAGGCAATCGGCTCCAGATGACGAACAGTTCTAGATCTCAACCCAGACGCCATTATATTGAAATTTGTGTTATTGAGGCACTCATCCAACTACTGTTAGGCAATAACATACAAGAGTTTGTGGAAGGAGTACCATTTCTAAGGTGCCAATTATATCGCCATATCGCCTTAGACTCAGTTCGAGGTGCAAGATCAGTAACAACGAATCATATTGGTAGCCCCAGACAATTGCGATCTCATCCATAAGGTGCTATCGTAGGGCAAGTGTAAACTCTCTTTTGCTGTTACAGATTGAGTAATGCCATATAAGGACTGATAGTGCTATTTCAGGAATTTGCTGTTGATCGATTTGTATACTATGTTTGGTTCTCTCAACATTATATCTGTGTAGCTTTCTTTGCTACCAGTCACTAAGACATACATATTTTAGAGATATCGTTCCCTCTATGTGTTACTGTGAAATTATCAACAATTGATATCCTACAGATTTGAAAGTATATTCGTTTGTGTTGAATATGCATTATTGTTGTGTACAAATTTGAATGGGTGTCTTTCAATATATATATAGTGGTTACCGATCTGTGTCATCTTTTCATTGCTACTGTGAGTCAAATTGAGTTGGCATCTTTTAGTAGTATCAGAGCAGTTGTCTTACCAGCTTGCTGGGTAGTTTCTTTGCATGCAGTATAGTCAAAGAGATCTAAGAGCCATAGAAAGGGAAAGGAAGAAAATTGAGCTAGCCATACAAGGAAATGAGAGTGGAATAGGAGGCAGAGGTAAGAAGAAAATGACTGAACAGCTTGATGATATAAAGGTGTTCCTGCAAAGGCAAGAACAAATGAATCAAATGTTGATGCAGATGATGCAAAACTTAACCAATGCAATCACTAACAGTAGATCTACGCCAAACAATGTTGAAGCGAGCAATTGAGATCAGTCTAGAGCTGGAAATTGGAACAAAACACCAATTGGATCAACTCTCAGACCCTTCCAACCCACTTTCTTGTCTAGGGTGGAAATACCATAGGAAGAAGAAGGGTAGAATCAAGCTACAAATGATTTTACTGAGGTGATTGAGGAGTATATGAGGCTAGATCCCATCACTAGAAGGGAGATTTCCCTTGAACAGTACAGTAATGCTAGACCAAAGAATGGACTGAGGAATGACGGGAGGCGACCTATGTTGTGATTTAATAGAGACCTCCAGCACAAAGTAAGTAAATTGTCACTACCTACGTTTGATGGTTTTGAAAATGTTACCGTATGAGCTTGGGTTCAAAAATTAGTTATATGCTTTTCACTCAGCCCTATGACTAAAGATGAAGCAATCAAGTTTGCTATTCTACATTTGGAGGGTGTGGCTCACGAATGGTGGTATCATGGCATCGTGACACAAGGATTTAATCTTGTTGCTACATATGCGGATTTCACACAAAAGCTCATAGAAAGATTTGATAGAAGAGATCTGGAGGTGTATTTCAAGGAGTTGACACGGTTGAGGCAACATGGGTCAGTGGAAGATTATGTCATAGAATTTCAAAGACTTGCTGTTATGGTTCCAGATGTTACGAATAGGAGATTTATGTTCTTATTCATCAAGGGGTTATCAGGGTCATTTCGGGGGTTGGCGGGGGCTTTTGAGCCAATGTCCTTGGAGGATGCCATTCGAAAGGCCTTAAGTCTAGAGGACTTTGTTGTGAAGAATAAACCTATTTCCAAGAATGCACCAACAGGGCAGCAGAGGAAGCCATTTCACAAGACTATTCCTCAATCGAAGATCTTACCTCCAAAGCCTAGCAAGATGGATGAGTCTAAGAATGAGCTCTGAAGGAAAAAAGTTATGTTTTACTTGTAGAGAGCCTTGGGTACCAGGTCATAGGTGTTTGGGGAAAGGACAAAACCACTATATTGAGGCAGTTTTTGATGATGATGCAGAGGATGGAGAAGGTGAGTCCGAGGGTGTTACAAATGAGGATGAGCATTGGGAGATGATAGAGGGAGAGCATTTAGGGGGCACTCTTGCAACAATTTTAGGAGTGCCAAGATATCACTCTTTCCGTATCAGAGGGGTCCTACAAGAGCAAAGAGTGACAGTTTTAATAGATAGTGGAGCCACCCATAATTTCATTGATGAAGGGCTAGTGGCCAAGATGGGTCTAAGGACCAAAGACTTTGAGGGATTTAATGTAATAGTTGCAAATGGATATACAATTCCATGCACTTGCTGGATTTAATAGTTGAAGTTGGTCCTAGGAGGACATAAGATGCGAGATGATTTCTACATAATTGACATTGGCGAGATAGATGTGGTTTTGGGTGTGCAATGGTTGCACTCACTTGGAGAATACACACAAAACTATCAAATCATGGTGTTGATGTTCAAATCTAATGGGAAGGAGGTTGTCCTTCGAGACTTATCCAAGGGAGGCCCCATGGTAGTTTCAACCAAGAGGATGGAGAGATCCTTTCGTAGGGATGGAGTGGTTTGGGCAGTCGAGTGTTTGATCACAAATACTAGTTCAACGAAGGACGGGAGGTCCTACCCCATTGACATCCAATCCATCCTAGACAAGCAATGTAAGGTGTTTAGTGAAATTCCTCCTAGACTACCACTAGACAAAGGGCTTTAGCATGTGATTGAGATTGAGGAGGGAGCGAAACCTATCATGACTATTCCTTATCGACATCCTAGGATGTATAAGGAAGAGATTGAGAAGACAATCAAGGAGTTGTTGGACATGGGGCACATCCGTTCGAGTTCTAGCCCTTTTGCTTCATTTGTGGTGTTGGTCAGGAAGAAGGATGGGACATTGAGGACGTGCATTGACTATAGAGCACTCAATAAGAAGACGATCAAAAAACACTATCCCATTCCCAAGATCTATGAGTTGATAGATGAGCTTCATGGTGTAGTATACTTCTCTAAGATTGACTTGCGTTTGGGGTACCATCAAATAAGAGTGAGAGAGGAGGATGTGCATAAAATGACTTTCAGGTGTCACTATGGGCATTATGAGTTTTTGGTCATGTCATGTGGATTGACCAATGCCCTTGCTACATTCCAGTCATGTATGAACCGGGTATTCATTCTACAATTGAGGAAATTTGTTTTGGTTTTATTTGATGACATCTTGATCTATAGTAGGACATGGGAGGATCACTTGAAGCACATAGATGAGGTGCTTGGCATACTTGAACAACATTCATTCTACGCCAAGGTATCAAAATGTGAGTTTGGTTTGATTGAAAATTTGTATTCAGGGCATAAGATTAGTGCTCAGGGGTTAGTGTTGACGAAGAGAAGATCAAGGCAATCCAAGATTGACCTAGACCAAGGAATTTGTCACAATTGAGAGGATTTGCGGGCTTATGCAACTACTATAGGAGGTTTGTGAAAGGGTTTTCACAGCTTGCAACTCCATCGACCAATTTGACGTAGAAGGGGGCATTCTCTTGGAGCCCTGCAACGCAACAAGATTTTGATAAGCTTAAGGAGGTAACGAGTTCATGTCCTATTTTGGCTATTCCGGATTTTTCGCTTCCTTTTGTACTCGAGTGTGATGCTTCAGGAGACGGTATTGGAGTGGTTTTGATGCAAAGTAGACATCCTATAGCATATGAGAGTACTAGTAGGAAGCTCAAGGATTTAGAGAGGGGTTTCTCTATTTATGACAAGGAGATGCTAGCTATCATGCACACACTTGCCAAATTCAGACAATACTTGGTGTGTGGGAAGTTTGTGGTCAAAACGGATCATAACAGCCTCAAATTCTTCCTTAATCAGCGTGACTTGAATGATAGGCAGCAAAAATTGGTAAGTAAATTTCAAGTCTGATTTTGATATTGAGTATGTGAAAGAAAAAAACAGTGTGGTGGCTGATGCACTTATATTTGCTGACTGGAAGGCTGCCATAATAGCTGAATATGCCAAAGATTCATTTGCTATTGACACTTTAGATGGAAGGTTGCATGATGATAGATACAAGGTGGTTGAAGACCTCATTCTTTACAAAGATTGTGTATCTTGTACCAAAATCTAAGGTGGAGGAGAGGATTTTGAAAGCTTGTCATGACACACCACTTGTTGGTCATTTGGGTTTCTACAAGACATACAAGCAAGTTAGAGAGCATTTTTCATGGAAGGGACTAAAGAATGATGCGTTGCAACATGTTAGGGAGTGTTTGGTGTGCCAACAAAACAAGACCGAGCATGTCTTTCCAATTGGTTTTTTGCAGCCCTTACCCATCCCAAATAAAAAATGGACGAGCATCTCCATAGATTTCATTACTGGGCTGCCTAAGGTGCAAGGTAAGGATTGTATTTATGTAGTGGTTGATAGGCTTACAAAATACACTCATTTCCATGCCATTCCTTCAGAGTATAAGGCTTCTCATGTTGTTGATTTTGTTTTTTAGAGAGATATTTAGACATCATGGACTGCCCAAGAACATTGTGAGTGACAAGGACAACAGATTTATCAGCTTGTTTTGGCAAGAGCTCTTTCGTTTGACTCACATGGAATTGACTCCGAGCACTAGCTACTATCCACAAATAGATGGACAAACTAAAATTGTGAATAAATGGATTGAAGGCTATCTAAGGAACTATGTTACAAGGCAGCAAAAAGCTTGGATTAAGTGGTTACATTTGGGAGTGTTTTGTTACAAACACCACACATCACATTTCTATAGGTATGTCACCTTTCAAGGCTCTCTACGGTTACAATGCTACTTCATTGATGGACTTGATCCTTACCGATAGTAGAGTCCCCAGAGCAAGGGATGTTGTGCAACAAAGTTTGGATATTCTGAATGCTCTCAAGGAGAACTTATAGCGTGCCCAAAATCAGCAAAAGATGTATGCAGATTGGCACAGAACAAAGAGTTTTTGAGGTTGATGATATAGTTTACCCGAGGTTGCAGCTCTATAGGCAATCTACCATCAAGGGGAATGGTGCAGAGAAATTGAAACCAAGGTTTTATGGGCCCTACCAGATCCTAAGGAAGATTGGAGAGGTTGCATATGAGCTGGAGCTACCCAAGGACAACAGAATTCACAATATCTTTCATGTGTCATGCTTCAAAAGGGCCATTGGACAGCAGGTCACACCTTCAATGGAGCAGCCCCCTTTTGATGATGAAGGTAAATTGATACTTGAACCCAAAACAATCTTGGATGTTAGGGAGAAAAGGCTAAGGAATAAGGTAATCTCAGAATACTTGGTGAAATGGAAGAGTCTACCTATCAAAGATGCAACGTGGGAAGGTGTGGAGATCTTTGAGCATGCAAATTTGAGGTTGCTTGAGGACAAGCAACATTTGTTAGGGGAGGATTGTCATGTCCCCAATCTTGCTTAGGCCCTAAATTCATTTTGGGTGGGAGAATAGTGTTTCTCAACACTAATTAAATATATTTAAATTATATTAAATAATATAATAATTATTATTTTTAAATAATAATAACATTTCAATTTTTTTGGGCTGACCCTCTTTTGGCGCCTACCAGCTGGTATATATCTAAGTATGTTGGTTTGTTTTGTTTATCACAGTTGGACAATAGTCATGCGAGCCTGCTATAGACGCAGACCTCTACAGTTTCGGCGTCAAGGTAGGGACAAAAACCCCTCCTTGCAGCTGTGAATTCATTAATCTTGCGCATCTGCAAATTCTTTTTCTAATTCCTATTCATTATTCGTTCCAGACTGAGGCAGCTAAATAAGGATAGCAGCACTGGTGTGGAAGCCTGGGCGATTGGTGGCAGAGCCTTTGGCTCATGACACATCAAGGCATCATCACTCAGCCGTGTGAGGTTAGGCAATCACCTCCAGATTGTGAACAGTTCCAGATCTCAACCCGGGCGCCATTATATTGAAATCTGTGGTATCCAGGCCTTCATCCAACTACCATCGGGCAATAACATACAGGAGTCTGTGGAAGGAGCGCCATTTCTAAGGTGCCAATTATATTGCCATATTGCCTTAGACTCAGTTCGGGGTGCAAGATCAGTAACAGCAAATCACATCGGCAGTCCCAGACAATTGCGATCTCATCCATAAGGTGCTACCATAGGGCGAGTGCAAACTCCCCGGTGCTGTTACAGACTGAGTAATGCCATATAAGGACTGATAGTGCTATTTCAGGAGTTTGCTGTTGATCGATTTGTATACTGTGTTTGGTTCTCTCAGCATTATATCTGTGTAGATTTCTTTGCTACCAGTCACTAAGACTTATACATATTTCAGAGATATCGTTCCCTCAATGTGCTACTGTGAAATTATCAGCAATTGATAGCCTACAGATTTGAAAGTATATCGTTTGTGTTGAATATGCATTATTGTTGTGTACGAATCTGAATAGGTGTCTTTCATTATATATATAGCAGTTACCAATCTTTGTCATCTTTTCAATGCTGCTGTGAGTCAAATTGAGTTGGCATCTTTCAAGTTGAATATTGTTTTTTTGGCTAAAAATGTTGTTCTGTACATGCCGAGTGGACAGTTGTGTCCGTGAACTCATATTGCCCCGCCTGGGACTTGAGTGTATATTGTAACCTGTTTTGTTTTTGGTAATATATAATCAATTCAAATTTTTTTCTTGTTTTCTAAATTTTTCAACCTCCCAAATGAATTGAAATTTTTGAACCTGGCAACTGTCTCCTACTCTCAAGAATCCATGAACAGCACAAATAGTTCCAAAACTGTCCCCAAAGAGATTCAAGTCACTATTCAGATGAAGAGTACAGAAGTGATGAAATCACTGTTTGTTATATTGTTGGTGAGGAGTCTGCTACTAATAGTTACTCACCCACTACTTCTGTTATTTTTCTCTCTGTTGTGTGAGTGTCTGAAAGTACCAAGGCTGATAGGTTAAAAACTTAAAGGCGGTTGTTCAATTGACCATCCACCTAGACTGCGTTACTATGTGTATTATGTGCATTGCATACAGAGGAAGAGATAGGCTATTTTTTTTATTTTACTTTACATAATGCTTTTGACTTTGATAGAAGCTACCTAAAATACAATTATGCAGCAATTAAAAGTCTTGAGAAGGTAATCTCTTGATTAGAATGCCAAAAGTTTTGAATCTCCTTACTGAAATCTTCCTTTTTAAATTTTAGATATTGTGTTATGAACAACTATTGAACAAGTGGTTATTGACAACCATGATAAATCACTAGTAATTCTTTGATTCCTAATTATCTATTTTAATTTATTTACTCTTTTCTTTCTGTCAGATCACAGTTCTAGGATATGTAAGTGCTAGAATTCCACTATTTGTTCATTAACTTGCTAATTCATTTTTTGCTTGTCTGGACAGACTTTCCATTGTCTACGGAGATGATTCAAAAGATAGCTGAAGGTATTTGTCATTTCTACCTCATGTTAATAGTCGAATGAGCTAAATGAGGACTAGGAGTGAAGGCAACCAACTTAAAAAGCTGGTTTCGAGGAATGATTGTAACAGATAGAATAATGTTTTCTTTTGAGTTTGGGTACAAATCACTAAAAAGGTCTGAGCACAATCAACCTACAGAAAGAAATTCATTTCTTTGTAAGGATACTAATTCTTACAATGTCCTGTACTTTGATTATTGTCTGAAATGCAAGATCTATTACCTATTCTTATTAAGCTTGTCAAAGGCTTTAGCCCAACTGCAGTCTTTCCTCTCAAAATTGCTATCCAGTGTTTGCCTAATTTCCTATAATTAACTGCTGCCTTCTATATTCTATTCTGCATAATTGTTATCCAGTATTCACTGAATTTTCTAGAATAAAGTGCCTTCTTTTAGATTTTTTTCTGTGTGCATATTTATGTCACATCTATATTTTTCTGTATGCATTTTTACTTTGTTGTAGAACTTGATCCACTATTTTAGCTTGTAAAATTGCTATGGAACTAAGAATGCATGTTATCTTGTGGCTAACTATGTTAAAGTGAGTCGGTTAAACATTCTTCCAAAAGAACATTTTTCTGAGGCATGTGTCTCAATCTCCAAATTAGCTACGATTGTGCTCAATAGAAATCTCATTGTTCATATTTTCTACTTAGTACATTTTCATCAGAAATTACAACTGGCTGTTCTTTTAGTTTCCATTGACCAGCTCCCTTGGATGGTTATATTCAACTCAGTGATATAAATGTCTAGAAGACATTTGCCCAAGAGTTGCAAGTGTGATGACAATTTGCTTCTGATATATGAAAGGCTAAAGCATAGTGTGGATCATGATCATTATATTCTAGTTCTCATTGTGAGATTCAGAGTTTTTCATGCCTCAATAGTCAATACCATTAGCAAAAGTTGAAAGTGTCAAGCTGCTTCCTGTGAAGTAGGGAACTATTTGTTTATCTGAAAATCAGAATTGTGTGCAGTAGGTGATCAATTGTTGTTAAGGTTTCAGAAGGGGCAAATTTGGACCGATCTTTGTTATTCCAGGGGTACTGTAGTACAGGTTTTTGGATCACTGAGTATTCTAGAACAGCAGATTCTTTTCTAAACATATTTGAGCTTGTGAAATTGCTTTTTTAACATAATGATCTGAATGTTTATTTTCTTAATAATTTTTTTGGTTGTTTTCAGGACATGATATCTCATTGGATGACCTATCAGTGAAAGATAGAAAACGTTTCCTGCAAGCTGTAGCGTCAGGTAAATTAAGCCATTTGGTAAGGCCTTGGGAACCGTGGTGGTTGAAGCCTGGTGTAAATAAAATTACTCTTTCCAAGCAAGGAAGTCAACTTGTTCAGCCATTAGATGCATCTGAAGTTCACCTGTCAGCAAAATTAAGTACAGGAAATGCACATCGAGATGAGAATGGTGTGAGTGACATACCACCTGGTCCCGATAATCCATTATCCTCAGTACGACAATTGACTTGTACAGAACCATCACCTTTGCTAGTTGTTCATTTGGTGGATGTAATATACAGCTACTGCTTTACGCTTCGATTTTTTAATGGAGACTGGAAAAGTGATTCTCTGGATGCAGCAACGGTTTGTTTAACTTTGTCTGCAGTGTTGGGTCAAGCAGCTTTGCCAGAAACTGTCAGTGAAGCTTTGTCAAATTGTTTAGAGACAGCATGTTCTCCAAGTTTTAAGCATGCTGGTGGACTGAAATTTGGTATTGGACTTTTTGATGACGTTTCTGCTCTTTTAAGGCTTGGTAGGGCAGCTTTAGTGTGCGCTCTTATGGACTTGTATAGACTGCTGGAGGCTGCAACAAAAGAAGCTAAGGGTGACAGATCTGGAAAAAGGGGACAGCTCAGGGAAAAAGTGAATAGAAATAAGGAAGCAGAGAGTCAAGACATAGGAAGAAATGAAAGTCGGAAATTGCTTCAATCTGCTTTGAGAAAAATCTACTTCCTAATGTGTTGGACTAATGAACAGCCAAATGAAGTTTGGTCTTCCTTGACCATTCTTGTAGAAGCTGCAAAGAGAGAATTTTCTACAATGGATTTTGGAAACTCTGGTAAAAATCATTTGAACGTTAACAATCAGGCAAAACCAAAAGATAAGATTTTGATTGAAGAGGTTCTGTAAGGGTTGTGTTAGAAACAGATTTTAGAGGAAATGAATGTATTTTCAGGCACAAGAACTGTCCTGTTCAAGCTTCAGCATTTCTTGTGTGTGTTTTTTCAGAGATATTAGTTTCATTTATTGTGAAAAGCAATGTATAAAATTTCTTATTTCTGCATAATAGATGATTTATCAGCTTACAGTTTGGTACTTCCTTGGTTGTATGTTTCGAGAACAAATGTTTTCTTGAATACAGCAAGATACAACAAGAAAGAGGTTATTGTGATTAGAGCTAATGACTATGCATATCTACTCAAGTGATACGGTTTGTCTGGAAGTTCAATAGCCTGATCCCATATTGCTATATGGGACATGATGCTTTTCGAGATATGCCCTATGGCTAGTTCACAACTCCCCTAGATTATGCCATCCAATGGCAAAGCAATACATGGCCTCCATGTTGTTGTCTTCATTCTCATAGGGTAATAATGGCCCACACATGATGCTTTGGAGCCCTTGCTGTTGGTTAAGCCATCTCTAAAACAATCTAGGTCCACAAATCCACTGTTAGTCATCATTTGAGACTTGAGCTACAAATACTGAAAGAATCATGCATCAATCATCAGGGTTTAGCGGATAGCTAATATTGAGAAAGATTTGGGTTTGTTTTTGGTTGTGCATATTTTCTTCTTTCTTGGCTTAATTATTTGCTCCTTTGTTATCTAGAATGATGAAATAAATACAAAGATCTCAACCAACCGATCAATTTTTCCAGGCAGAATGAACCACGTTATATTAGAAAAAATTACAAATATTACAGAGTTAGGCGCTTCATGATATTTTCCCCCATACCCAGACAATCCAAGGCAGCATCTTTCTCTGACCTTATCAGTAACCTATAGTGAGATAACCTCTGAAAGTTACAGAGCCCATCATCAGAGCCCACTTTTGCAGAATCTTAGGTTGTTAAAGTCATGGAGTCCATCCACAGAGGCCATTTTTTGCAAGTTTAAAGAACATGGACAAGCACAAACCTACTTTGTTTTGGTAAGCAACTGCATTTTTGTGTTATGATCTCTTTGCTTGATGTTAAGCTTGTATACCCAGTTGATTTATGGCTTGACCCATATATACATTGCATGCAGATCGTAAGGAGTGATAATCCAAGTTATCCGAGCTCTGCATGTTGGTTCATCTCTGCACTTACTTGCTTAGAATCTGTTCTCTAGATCAATAAAACATCATATGCTTAATTGTGATTCCCATGAAGTATTAGTTCCCAATATACCCTCAGTCCTTATTTTTGACGGCAAAGGTAACAACCTTTTTCTTCCTTCTTTTCAGTGTGAAACATGGACCTTTAGTAGAGACAATTATGTAATATGGGATTTTGAAATAACAAAATATCCATCCATTCACATTGATTCTCTGCTTGTGACTTGATGCACTCATGGTGTTTTTGTGTTTCAGCTGCAATGTATTTAGAATATGTTAGGGCAATGTTTATATCAGTATTTGAATAATCTGGCATGTTGTAATTCCTTTCATTACCCTCTGAAGTTCTGAACTATTTTTGTATCTTTTTTCTCCAAAGTCGAAAGGACTGTAGGATATTGATTTCTTCTTTATTCATCTCATTTCTTTTGTTGTTAATTTTGAATTGGATTTTCTTTACCTGTTAAGCCCCATATTTATAAGCCATATACTTTAGATTCCCCACAGCTGTTATTACTTTTTCTGCTTGACTGACATATAATTTGTAATTTGTTTTGGATGGCCACCCCATTGGTGAATTAAGGTTCTCTATTTCCATCTACACCAATTCTTCCACGTAATTTGTTTTCATAATCTTTGTATCAATGACATCCTATTGAATGTCTTATCTGCATCTTCTTGCCTTATATTTCCCCTGCCAATTGTTTCATAAATTAATCTACCTCATCAGTCATCATTGTAGTTGCGGGTTAGGCAATCATGACTGAAGTTTTACACATGCTAAATATTATAAGTGCCTTGGCTATCTGTCTAGGATAATTTGTAGGAAACATGGAAGAGTTTTTCATCTGCATTACATGCCCTGATGATTGTTCCCATTCATCATAGATCAAAGCATACTTTTCATGTATGACACTATACTCATGCTTTGCTTAAATAGGCTCCCAATTGGATACTTTGTGTTGTCATTAGAAATTAGTGTACGGAAAATCAATCCAGCAAAGAAATGGGTCTGAAAGTGTACCCCAATTCTGAATCTATAGAAATATGAATAAATGGTTTTTCCTATAGGGGAGAACTTTACTTCAGCCTACCTCTACTCCTTCCTTGGGCATGTTGGATGCAGCGTATGGTGCAAGAAGTTGAAAAGGTGCTTCCCTCAGACCCTTTTTGTCTCCAATGGTGTATTGTGTTCTGAGTGATTGTGGTTGCCTGTGCAATTCCTAGAGATGGAATGTCTACTATTATCTGATGATTATTGTCAGCTCTACTACTTTGCTGTTTCTGCCCTTTGATTCCTTGTATTCTCATTATACCAGCTATGTGTTTGATAATTGTCCTGTCTTAACCACTATTCAAGTATCTTGTTTTACAAGTGCTCTCTGGTAAACACCATTTTTCCCAATTCACAGTGCCAGATTGGGCTTCTCATTGGTACAACCATGATTCCTTGATTCTTGTTGTGCACTATCACTTTTGTGAGAGTAACTGTGTAAGTGTGGACTCGACCAAAATTTCACCTGCCTTCCTGCCCTATCCATGTTAGTTATGAGCTATGACTCGATTTTCTCTTTCAAATGTGTAGCCTGTAGGCATTGACTTGATTTTCCTCTGCCAGTTGATAACTCTGTTTCTTTGCTGGTTATCAGTTATGTGCTCACTTTATTGGAAAACAAGAACTTGCCATGTTTTTCACAAGCGGGGCTCGTATCATGACTTAATTAATGTGTAAACTCATTGCTGGTTGAATCTTTACAGTCACCATTGATTGGGGAACAATCACCTAGTTCAGAACTATGCATAGTATTGCCAGTAGGCAATTCAAACATCTTTGACATTCTTTTCAACCAAAGTTGAGCTTTTGCTGTTATGAATTGTCAAAAGAATTATAGATTTTACAGATACAGATGTTTATGATTGCTGGCTTTGTATGGCTGAACTTGATTGTTTGTCATCCTTTGAGTTTCCATACTGTCAGTCTGCATTTGTACCCTTGTCACTGTCGAGAAAAACTCAGGGGACTCCACTAAAATTACCTCTTGGCACCCACTGAAAACTATTTGATTGTTCTGTTTGTCACATTTGTTTCTTGTCTGGGCTAATTATCTACCAGTGTTTTTTCTTTGTAGGCTGGAAGCCACAATTTCCTGCTAGGAATCCTTACTTCCAGTTCTGGATTTCATTAAAATTAACGTTATAGGAACTCTTGTATTATGTTTCCAGCCAAATCTGTCAATTGGAAAGTGCAAATTTCATATGCTTCCTGCACTCTATATGGCCCACTCCACTTAATATTCAATTTATGTCATAATTCAAGTTGTTGGTGCATTGTAAAATTAACATTCCTGGTTGTAGTCTTGTCATCTCAAGGTGTTTGTTATGTCAAATTTTTTTATGTCTTTGTCTACTTGAACCAGGAACCTTGTCTCATCTAGGGCATTGAATTCATATACCATCTTGCAAACATTCAGTATCCCAAAAGGTTATTGTTGATAGCAACTGACAAAGTCGATACCAAATGCTCCATGTGCTCTGTTTATTGTCCATGACTCCATACATTCGTTGGAAATTCATTGCTTGTACTGGACCATTTGCTTGAGGGTAACACGCAATTACTGTGCTTAATTTTTCAAATACTAGAACACATAAGTTATCTCTTCATTTAGTAGCTGTGTCCATTTTTGGTTAAGCTCAATGGACAATTAAATTTTGTAATGATACGAATCGTACCCTTTATTATCAATTAAGGTTTTTGCTTGAACTCATTTTGTCAAATACTCTGCTGCAAAAATTTAAAATGTCACTTTCTTTTCTTGACATGCACTTACAGGTCCTAGAAAATTTAGATCTCATTATTAGTTGAGTTATCAGGGAAGGATTTGGCTTCACCTTATTTTGTCAAATATGCTGATCAGTAAGTAAATTATTTTCTTTCCTTTTCTTGATATGCTCAAAGGTCCCAGTAAATTATCTTCCTTCCTTTTCTTGATATGCTCAAAGGTCCTATAAAATGTATACCATGTCTTTTAAATGACTCCTTGGGTTCAATTGGTTGCAATGGTTGGAAAGTTGCCTTTAATGGTTTTCTCATTCTTTGTGTCACAAGTCTTCACCTACTTGATACATTCCCAATGTACTGTTGGCTGCTATAGCTCTGCAAACAGGTTTTTTCTTGCTGCAGTTTCATGACTCACATGGCTACCTTTGCATTGATGTAAATTCTCTCTAAAGATAATATGTCTTCCTTGTCGACATATATTCACCAATATCTTCGTTCAACTTTGTCAAATATCACTAGTCTAATAAACTGATTCAAGATGCCTAATACATTTGTGTGTTCATCTGTTCTAAATGTGGACAAATGCTTTGCTATCTTCTTTTACTATTATTGAGAATGTAAGTTATTTCAAGAGCGGCAACTTTCTGAATGAGAATGTAAGTTCTTTCAAGAGCAGCAACTATCTGAATATATAAGCATTTATGGCAGACATCCTTTCATGATGCTACCTTTCAGTCTGTTCAACAAAATTAAAGGTAAAATCTTTCTCAAAACTAAGATGAATTCACCATTTACTACATTTATGCTGGGTATGAATGGTAGTGCCCCAAGGATCCATATTAAGAACAGAATCTTTTATAATCTCATCATTTGGGAATTTATTAGGGTCCTGAGTTGGTTCAGTCTTTTTTTAGGCATCATGATTTCTTAATTTGGGAAAAGGCCAGGCAAGTGAATTTGATGACTATTGGGCCTCGACTATTTTCTTGACTCAACCTGTAGCATATGTTTTTTTGGGTCACCTTGGTGACTTTAGGCTTAAGTCGTTGGTTGACATAATTCAAATAGATGACCCTATGGAGTCATCTTTGAGATTTATTGGAGGATTGTTGGCCAATGCTCATTGAAGGTCTCTAATAAGACTATCGACAAAGAAATCCAGAAGATGGTGGTTTTTGTAAAGATATGCCATGAAAAAGCTAAGGCCCTGAACTAGTTTGCATGTTGAAAGAGAGGTCATATTGTCTTGTTTTATTCTCATGAATGTTGCTCCCTGTCTAATATGAAGTACTGGCTTTAAGCTTAATTAAGGGTTCTAAGAAAGATTTAGCTTCCATACTTCCACTTTCGATGTGTTTGAAAGTATGCCATGACTGATTAATTTAGTTGCCAGGGCCTTCAAATCATGAAAAATAGGATAACACAGCGGCACAAGTATCAGTTGGATGTTTGCTATTCAATCACACTAAGACACATTTATCCAAATTATCTTATGGTGGGAAGATTGGGGAGCTCAATTTCTCACCCAAAGACAACGTAGAGGAGGTTATGTACATTATTCCCATCATAGAGACAGGCTGACCAACACATTTTGGTTTTTGATTTACCAGGTAAGGTACTCATACAATTCATTAGTTTGCAGGAATTGACTATTGACTATCTATTAAAAAATTATGACCTTTAAGTTGGGTAATTTTGTGGGCAGCTTGATTGGATGGAGGCTTCAAAGAAAGGTTAGTAATTTTTTGTTGTTGTTGTGTTTCATTGGCTTAGGAGGACTGGGAGAGGTTTACCTTTGTGATTGTTTAGCTTGACTAGGCCCAAAAACAAGGTGAGAGAATTTGCTGTAGAGATGAGATGTACTAGGTTTTCCATCATGTTGGCTTGACATTATGATTGAGGCAGTTGACAACAAAGGACCAAACCCAAAACTATGTAGGAGACTGAGAGTCGATCAAGAGTTGTGTTGGCGTTTCAATTCGCACCTCTGGAATGCGGATTAGAAATGGACACCTATGCACAAATAAACTGCTCTTCAAATTAGGAGGGGAAGCTTTCTCTTTGCTGATGTTGCTTAAATAAAGTAAACTAAACTAATTTGCCAATTTTTTTGTTCAACTAAGAGCACAATGTTATAAAACTCTAGTATCGTAGCTGAGATTTTCTCATTTGAATTTCAACCGTGACTAAGCCTATTTTAATGACATTTCTAACTATTCAAGTAAACTCAAAACTTGAGAATTAGAAATGAACAAGGAATAATGATTCTTTGACACAAATACTTAAGCAAACTTTCTTCCAACGCACATCTACTGTACTTTCAATGCAAGCCGAAATAGAGATCATATAAGCAGAACACATAAAATGGAAATATGAGACAGTAGATCAAAGCAACAAAGCAGGCACAAGATTTTATTTTCTCAAATTTCAAGTAACACAGATTACACTTCTGGGACAATAGGATTGTAGCAATGACAGGCTTATAGCTTAGCGATCAACCATAACACATTGACACAAGTAACACATGAACTGAACATCTTGCAACAAAGGTAGGCATATAAGTTTGCTCTTACACTAAGTGAACTAAAACTAAACAACTTGCAGGCAAAGTAGGCTCAACAATTTGCTATAACAATAACCGTTAAAAAAAATGGGCAAGGCTACCCTTATTTATACACAAGCGAAGAGTAGGGAACCCTAAAATCTCTTTACTTTTACAAAAGACTTGCCAACATGCAAATTTCATTTCTAAAACTAAAACAAGATAACCATCTATCAACCTATGAAAGCACAAAAAACAGGGAAATTGCCAACTATTACAACTTGATATTTGTCCTTCACAAAGAATGGATAAGAATGAGACAATAATAGAAAGAAAGCTCAGAGAAAGCTTCTAGTTCACTACCGCTTTAAATCTCAACCGCATCCACCAAAAAGTTGGAAATTGTATCTCTGTCAAGAGCATCAATACTTATCTATAGCAAGATTTCGCTTTTCCAGGATCTCTTCACCTTCTGCAATTGAACTTAGAGAATCTTTCACATCTTCAACTGCTTTATCAAATCTTGCTAATTTTAGTGGCTCTGCAACTAAAGTGATGGCCTTTTATAAATATATCCTCTTTCTTCAACATATCTCTTTTCTTGTGTGTCTATCTTCTGGCATTCCTCCATTTCTTTTGCAACTTTTATGCTTCTGACACTTCTGATTTTCCAATGGAAGAATATTGTATGATGAAAATCTTGACACAACACTGGTTTGGTTCTGAATTCAATGGGAGAGTACTCCATGTTGAAAAACTTGAAGATTGACTATAAACTCGACTATGCTCGGACAAGTTCTACACAAAAGCTAAAAATAGCTTACTAGTTTTTCTTCTTCAAACAGGCAAATTTTTCAAAAATAATTTGAAATATGGGTTTTGTGTAGAATTTCGTTGCAAGAAGACCCAGATCGTTCGTTTTTGAAAATTGTTGATGGCTGGTTGAAAAAGTAGAAACCCCAATTTTTGATTTTTTCTTAAAAAAACTGAGTTGGGTTTTGTGCAGAATCACGTTTTGGATGAACCCAATTGATTAGATTTTGAGAATACTGAAGATTTCTTGGACATGCAAGAAAAATAAAAGGTTCTTGAAATTTGAATTTTTTTCCAAAGTTGTTGAGAATCATGAACCAAGCTGACTTAGATTGTTGAAAATTGAAAAAGATGACCCCCTTCTTCTGAAAATTGATGCCCTAAAAAAATAAAGCATGAAAAAGGAAGCCTCTGTGTGAGCTGATCTGGGAAATATGAACTCTGAAAAAATCACCAAGTTTTAGCCTTCAAATCTTGATGAAGAATATGTTTCCTCTTCTTTTGCCTTGGATGCCACCTGCAAAAATTTGTGAATAATGGAAGACAAAGCCATCTTAAATAGGATGTTAGGATAAAAAACGCTTTGTTTCCTAAATTTAGAATTGTGAAAACCCTTCTGGAGCAGGTGCATTGACCTCAAACATTTTTTGATGTTGAAAGATGAGATTTGGAAAAATTTGTCAGGGCATGAAACTTTGGACGCCCTTGGCTAGCAAACTTAGCCATTTTTCTAGAATTTTCAACTTTTGCTTGATTTTAATCTTAGTTTGATTTTTGATTTCCCGACGACAGATTGATCCCCTAAACTAGCTAAATGATATATCACGAAGCTTGATTGAATTTGACAAGATCAATTTTGAGGCTGCTTTTGATAAAAACTCCATCTCGACCTTCAAAATCATGGGCACCCCTGGCTACCAAGGGTGCCTTTACTGTCCAAGAAAATTTTCCGTGATTTTCAGTTTTTACCTTCAGCGGAATTCTCTATCGATTTTGCATTTCTGACAGTTTAAAAGGTCCGATGAACTAGCTGTTGGATTCGCTAGATAGCCTGATGAATTATGAGAAAGATCTTCTGGAGGTTGCGAATCCTGAAAATTGAATCTGAGGGGTCAAAAGCTTGGGTGCCCCTGGCTAGCTAGGGCACTCAACTCCTCTAGAGTTAGAATTTTTCTGTGTTTTTCAACTCTACTTTTGACTTTTGACATTTTGCAAGATTTTACCCCCGTTCAATCTGTCATATTCGGTGCTTGACAAATCTGATGAGCTCACTGAGATATCCACTGAAAAGACTGCTCAAATTTGAAGAAAAGTAGTTGGAGGTCTCAAACCCTAATTTCCACTTTTAGGTACTCAAAAGCTTGGGCGCCCTTGGCTACCTGGGGCACCCAAGATCATCAGACTGATTTTTTGAGCATTTTCATCTTTCAAACTGGGAATCTCATGTTATGCCCTCCGTTTGATCTTAAGCTGTGGGTGATTGAAGGGTATGATGAACTAGTGAAGACGTCCACTAAATGGCTGGCATAATTTCAAAGACAATGGTCATATTTGCAAACCTTGATCACTGAATCAGGTGGCTCAAAACCCTAGGCACTCCTAGCTACTTGGGGCGCCCAAAGATTCCAAACTTACAATATTTTCCATGTTTTTTATGACTTGTAGTTAGCTTCTTTGCCAAGACTTCTCTGTTCAATCTCGAATTCCGACTGACTGATTGATCTGATGATTGTGCTGATGGATTCACTGCGGAGCTTGCTGAATTCTGAGCAACATTGTGACGTAGCACAAACCCTAACTCCATCAACTGGTGCCTTGAAAGTTGGGCACCTATGATCACTAGAGTTAGTTTTTTATGTGCAAATTTTGACTTTTCCCTTCATTCCTCACATTTGTCATTGCCTAGATTATTGGAGACTGAAAAAATTCATGGCACGAGTGTCTAGGCGCCTAGATTGGGCAGGGGCGTCTAGACTCTCTAGTGTTAGTCAAAATTTTGCAATTTTCAAGATTTTCTAGCTTCCCTCCATTTTTTGTTCCTCGATCATTTTCAGTCGCTTCTTGATCTGTACAGTGCTTGAGACTCTGAATTTGACACCTGGCAGTTGAACAACCTCCATTAATGACCTTGGAGCTCCTGAAACTACTTATGAAGAAGCATAATAAACCCACAAAGGAAAAACTAATCTTTTGATGTTTCTAACTGGACCAACCTGATGAGGAAGTATTTTCAACCAATCAAAATCAGTTTGAGCCTTGGAAGCCAAACTTTCTATTTTTAGAAATTTTTTATTTTAATTTTTTTTTGCCAATATCCATTTGAGAAGAAACCTTGAAAAACCCATAAAAGGTTCTATTTTTAGAAAGTTTTTAAAAATAATTTTTTTCCTAAAATTTAGAGTTGAAAAATTGAGATATGGGTTTTGAAGGCAAGGTGGCTCTGAGCAGATCCAGATTGTCATATTTTGACAATTTTGAGTTTTTGACCTTCATGCAAAACATGCAAATTCCCAATTTGAATCTTTTTCGACAATTTTAAGAAGACTTTTGACCATTTCTTCAAAATGCCTAAGTGTAGAATTTTTTTTAATTTGGGGTACAACATTTGGCTCTGTTTGGGGACCATGTCGAATACTTATGACATAGGAGAACCAAAAATCTTTGTACTTTTAAGCTTAGACCAGTGTCTTATCAATTGGGCATTAGAGTTAGAAACATTTCGTAATCACCTATCACAAGACTTTTTCCCTAAGTCACCCAGGACAGGACTTCCTATAATCACTTAATAGTTAGAACTTCCCTAGAAATCACCTAAAACAAGATGCCTAATCACCTAAAATGCGACATAATTGTTATAGAAAGGGGAAACACAACATAACGAACACGTCACGGAAAGGGGAAACACATCACGAAAACATAAAGGAAAAATATTTACAGATTCTACTCCACCCCCAAAGGGATGAAGTGCTTCAAATACTGCCTGTTGTGTGGTAGTGGGATGAGCCTTCCATCCAAGTGTGAGAGAATATAAGTGTTCTCCCCTACGAGCTCGTGAATCTTCAATGACCCCAACTGCAAAGAATCAAATTTGTCGTGCATTCATTTGGGCTCATGTCTCTTATCCCACAATAGGACTTGATCTCCAACCTCAAAATCTCGCTACTAAGCTTTCTTATCAAAAATTTTCTTCACTTGCTCCTGATGCTGAGTGATTCTGTCTACTACCTCCACCCTCTCTTCTTGAAACTTTGTCAGGTACATGATACACTTATCAATTGGATTTGTGAACTCCCCATCCTCTACTGTGGATACCAGTTGCAAAGTGGACAACTCCAATGCCATAGGTAGCATAGCCTTTGTACCATACATGATGATGAAGGGTGACGTACCAATGGCTCTCTTCGGAGTAATTTTGTCAGCCTAGAGAGCGTTGTAGAGTTTCTTATGCCAAGTTCGTTGACTGGAATCAACTAACTTGCGTACAATTGTGACTATGTTCTTGTTTGATGACTCGACTTGTCCATTACCCTGAGGGTAATAATCTGATGAATGTGATAAAGTGATGCCGTGATAGAAAAAAACTCCAGTAGCTCCTTAGATGAGAAACATGTTGCATTATTAGTCACAATTTTGCGAGGCACCCCAAAGCATGAAACAATATTTTCCTTCAAAAAGTCACACACAACTTCCGAGGTAGCCTGCTTGGTAGGAATAACTTCAACCCATTTTGTGAAATAATCTGTGGCTGTTAGGACATAAATATGCCCCTTGTTGGAACGTGGGTTGATAGGACCTACAAAATCCAAACCCCATTGCTGGAATGGAGCATCTATGACAACTGGCCTAAGAGGAATGGCTACCAACTTCATCTTGCCACAAACTACTGACACAAATGACATCTATGCACCCATTCATATGCATCACAAAACATAGTTGTCCAAAATAACTGTGCTCGTAGGATTTTGAATGCTGCAACCCTTGAACAAAAGTGGCCACCACATGTTTGACTATGAAAAGCTTCCAACAACTGCTATTGTTGATCCTTGTTGATGCACAACAAAAATGTTACATCAAGCCCTCACTTGTATAGAACGTTATTCATAAGCACATAGTTCTACGCTTTTAGCTTTAGTGTTCTCCTTTGTTGCTTGTCTAGGTGTCTTGGGAATTCACCATAAGTCAGGAAGTACCATATCTCAATAAACCATTCTTCCGTAGATTCAACAAGTAGGACCATAGGAAAATCCTATTTAACTTCAGGTTCAGTTTCAAGTTCAGGTACACCTTCGGCTTTGTGTTTCTTGTCACCGTCCTCTACTATCAGCTGACAAAGACCTCTCCTGCGAAAGAGTTTGGTTGGCTTGATCTTCGAGTCATAATCTTGCACTCTTGCGACCCAATTTCCTCTCTTTGTGCCCATCTCCTGTTGAGTTAACACACTTTTAACTACTAGATCTGTGACATACACAATTGTATGGGAATTCAAGATATAAAATTTGAAATTCTTTACGACTCTAACCATTGTATATGCATTCTTTTCAATTTGAGTGTATCATAACTCACTATCTTTGAAATTGCTGCTTATGAAAGCTATTTGAGACTCAATTTCTTCATTTAACTTTTGTGTCAGTATGGCAAGAAAAGTCTGCTCTGATGTATAACAATAAAGGATAAAATCTTTATCATAGTTGGGACAGACTAGCACTGGTCCTTGGTTGATAGCTTCTTTTATTGCAATGAATGCCTTCTTGCCTTCTTCTGTCCACTTGAAAGCAAACTTCTTCATCATAGTAGCTATATCTTTTGTTAGTTCTGAGAAATCCGACACAAACCTTCGTATGAAATTATCTTACCAAAGGAGTGTACTCTAGTTCTGCTTGTTGGAAGAGACAAGTTTCTAATAGACTCAACCCTACTAGGGTCTATTCGAGTTCCTTTTTTGGAGATGATGTAGCCAAGCAACTTGCTCTATGTCACCTCAAAGATGCACTTTTTAGGATTTAATGAAATTTTGTGGTATTTGCATCTCTTGAAGACTTTCCCTAAGTGTGAAAAATGATCTCTTCGCATCTTCGAGAAAACAGTGAGGTCATCAAGATAGACAACAATTACTTTGCTCCTCAAGTCTCCAAATGCCAAATCCATGGCTCTTTGAAATGTTGCACCGACATTGATGAGGCCAAAGGGCATCCTTTCATAAGAAAACGTACCCCATGGGGTAGTGAATGTTGTCTTAAACTAATCTTCTTCAACCACTGTGATTTGGTTGTAATTGGAAAAACTGTCTAATAAAGACAGTATCTCTGAACCGGTAACCTTCTACAAGGTGTGCTCCATGATTAGAAAAGGATGATAATTAAAGTTCTTGAAATCTACACAAATTCTAATTTCTTCATTCTTCTTACATACATGAACTATATTAGACACCCAAGTGGAGTGATGTATTAGAAAGATGATTTTCGCATCCACCGTCTTCTGAATGTTTGCGTAGATGGTATCTTGAATTCACGAATTGTAGTGTCTTTGTTTTTCCCTGAAGGGCCTCACTTAAGGTTTAAGAGGAATTGTATGAGACAATTCTCTTGGTGTGAAAATTTTCAAGTCTTCATAGGACCAGGTGAAGACATCTCGGTATTGCTTGAACAAAGAGATAAACCTCTCACTTTCTTTTGCAGTGCAACATGTGCCCAAATTAACAAGCTGAGGCTTGTCATTTGTACCAATATTTACTTGATGATATTCAACAGAGGTCTTATCTCTTGAGTTCTTTTGATCTTGAATGTATCTGTCATGCCTGTCAAATATATTCTCCATGGAAACCAAGCCCTTGGGAATTTTATTACCCTTCAACTGGATGATGTTGGTATCTGTTTCTTTTGAATTCTCTTCATCTTCTGAATCTTCTGGCACATTGAAAACTTTTGTTATTGATTCTCTGAAAGAAGATGAGTTGCCCTCAAAGAATAATTCTTTGAAATTATTTCCCATGGCGAGAAACTCCTTAATGTGGTCATCGTCATCAAAGACTTGCCAGTTATCACAGTTGTCAAGTATAGTCGGCTTGTATATAAGTTCAATAGAAAATGCATTCTGACGAAAGTCAGACTGTGGCATGAAAAGTGAAGCCTATACCGCAAGGGCATTCGACGTGGAATAAATTTGATATTGAATGCCCCGAACTAGTCGATCGCATTCCACACCCTGTTTTTGTAATGTCGAAGGTGATTTTCTCTTACTCGAAATTGATCTCTTACTTGCTTCACAACCAGTTCTGCATCACCTTCAACTCTTAATTGTTTGATACCCATATCCTTTGCATTATTGAGACCTAATAAGAGTGCCTTGTATTTCGTGGTATTGTTTGTGCATTCAAATTGCAAGCAATATGCAAACGGATATAAGCATCCTTCAGGAGAAATTATCACAACTCCCACACCCGAACCAACAGTAGAACAACTCTCATCAAATTGCATAGTCCACAACTTAAGATCATTTGTTGATTTATCTGTTGAACACACAACCTCTTGAATTTCCTTAAGTATCTTCGACAACATAGCATAGGTACCAAGTCCTGTTTCTTGATATAGAATTTGAGCTTGAGGATCTTGGGACTTCACCACCACAAATCGAGACTTGGACTCTAGTTCTAGCTTGAAAGTACCATTCTTTAGTGGAATAGTCGCAAAAGACCAATCCGTTTGTATCTCTCCTCCGAGATCCTTGCAGAAGCTTCTACTCAATAACATCTTGTAGCTAGCTGGAATGCCAGCTACCAGGATGGTCACCATTATCTTTTTTCTAGGAAAGCCACCAGCCTCACTTGAACATCTTTCAATTGTCTGACCAACGACACCGACTTGGACTCCGGTGAATAACATTTGTCTTTTGTCTTAGTGCATGAAAGTCCTAAAGCATTCATTACTTGTAGAGGAATGACGTTGTCTGAGGCTCTTGAATCAATGATACAATTACTTAGTTTGAAACCCCCTATATACAAAGAGATATAAAAGGACTTAGGCTTGTCTTCTATTGATAAAGATGATTCGAGCAATGTAGGCTACATAACAGGTTTCTTCTTTACAACCTTAAGAAGTCTATCCAACTATTCTAGATGATCTTGGAGATATTCCAGCTGAGAAATCTGCACCTTATTCTTCATCAAGGAGTCTACAATATCAAAATTTGTTGAAGATGAGTCTTGAAAAATTGCTTTAGCGTTTTCCTAAGAAGGTTTAGGATTAGAAGTAGAAGCCACTTCTTTTCCTTTTTCTTTCTGTGCTTTCAGTCTCTCTTCTTCTTCTTCTTTCTGTGCTTTTAGATGTTGAGCTCTTGTAAACATAGGTGTGCTAAATTTTTTAGGATTTACTGCAAGAGATTGCTGATGGGGATCTTCTTCTTCTTCAATAGTGGGTTCACTTTCTTGAGGTATCCTATTGTAGAGTCGCCATCAAAGTTGTTAGACTATGGTAAGACAATATTTGAACTAGGTGTTGGTACAAAGCTCAAACTTGGTGCAGTTTCAGTGTATCCCATTATCTGATTCATTCTTAAGTTTTCAGGACATGTGGAGTTGGTATGTGCATCAGTATCATGGAAGGAAAAAAATACTATGTGTTGAGCAACATCAATTGTCTATTTCGGTGGAGCTGGCTATCGTGGCCTATAATTGTTGTAAGGCTAAAAATTATTTCTCCTCAGCTGGTACGACTATTGTGGTTGATATGGTTGTTGAGGTTGGTACGGTTGTGGGGCATGCAACGCAAGCGGTGCAGGATGAGTAGGTAGTGTAGGCTATGTGGGCAACTGCCTCTTGAGAATAGTCATTTCGTTGGCAACCTTTTGTAGCAATGGGTTTACAGAACTCTGAACCAAAGGCCTGACAACATCTCCCTTCATTTTTCTAGAAGTAATCATGTTGTCCTCAATCTCTATAGAACCTTGCTATGCATTCTCTAATTTTGTTTCATTCGCCAATTTCAGGAAAAAATCTATCTTAGATGGAAGAGCATTGACAAAATTGTTGAACAGGATTTCAGGTGATAGATTGAGCGTATGTGAAAGACATGTGACCAGGAAATTAAACCTTGCCATGAACTCCCTCATTGGTTTGTTGACCTCCATATTTGGATTTGAAAGCTGGGCAAACAACTGGTGACTGTCTTCAACTGGCTTAAATCTTACTAGGAATTTTTCACTCATAGTTTCCTAGTTTGTGATGCAGCCTGGCTCTAGATGATTGAACCATTCGACAACATTTCCCACAAGGGTCTCAACAAAGATACATACAATGATATCTTCATGTGCCACATGCAGAACAACACAAGCTAGTGAAAAGGCAGAAATATGATCATTAGGATGTTGAGATCCATCACCGTGAAACAATGGAAAGTGCTTCCCTGACCCCTTAGGTTATTCATGATTTGCGTCCAAAGCTAAAGGTCCAATTAGATCACCCCAAGGCAACATGGGTGCTTGTCTTCGATTGCAGTTATTTTTATTATTGTTATCACCCATTGCTTCTGGTTGAATTATAGGTTCTTCTTGCTTAACTTCAAGTTCTTCTTTGATCTCAGGTACTGTGTTGGATTTAGGAACTGCATTGGATGCCTCTCCAACTTCTGTAGGGCATATTTGTAGAAGGAAAGGATTTGTATCAGCGTCTCCTTGAAAGAGAGGATTTTTTCTCCTCCTCGTATAAACTTTGTAAGCTAGGATTATCTAATTCCATGCAGGATGTGCCAGTACTAGTCTTCCGGCTACAAGACTGGCTTTCCTTTCTTCTTTGTCTAGAATGGTAGCAACGTTTGTCCACTGAGCAAGAGTTTCCTTCTTCTCAAATATGAAACTCCTCAAGATCTTGATGATGCCCGTTTGCTCTCCTTCAACTATCTCAAAATTTGGTTGAATAATAGTAGGTGTAAGATCAAGCTATTGAACTGGAGTAGTAGGACGCCAAAGAGTCATTCCCATTTCATAAAGTGTAAGCTTTCTTTGAAGTTTTATGCCTCATCCCCACTGTAGGTGCCAATTTTTTTTTTGGCGTTTCAATTCACATCTCTAGAATGCGGATTAGAAACAGACAACTATGCATAGATAAACTACTCTTCAAATTAGGAGGGGAAGCTACCTCTTTGCTGATGTTGCTTAAAGAAAGTAAACTAAACTACTTTTCCAATATTTTTGTTCAACTAAGAGCACAAGGCTATAAAACTCTAGTGTCGTAGCTAAGATTTTCTCTTTTGAATTTCATCTACGACTAAGCCTACTCTAATGACGTTTCTAACTACTCAAGTAAACTTAGAGCTTGAGAATTAGAAATGAACAAGGAATGATTCTTTGACACAAATACTTAAACAAACTTTCTTCCAATGCACATCTACTATACTTTCAATGCAAGCTAAAATAGAGATCATATAAGCAAAACACATAAAATGGAAATCTGAGATAGTAGATCAAAGCAGCAAAGCAGGCATAAGATTTTATTTTCTCAAATTTCAAGTAACAAAGATTACACTTTTGGGACAACATGATTGTAGCAATAACAGGCTTACAACTTAGCGATCAACCATAACACATTGACACAAGTAACACATGAACTGAACAACATCTTGCAACAAAGGTAGGCATACAAGCTTGTTCTTACACTAAGTGAACTGAAACTAAACAACTTGTAGGAAAAGTAGGCTCAACAATTTACTATCACAATAACTGTTGAAGAAAAATGGGAAAGGCTACCCTTATTTATACACAAGCGAGGAGTAGGAAACTCTAAAATCTCCTTGCTTTTACAACACGACTTTCCAACATGCAAGCTTTATTTCTAAAACTAAAACAAGATAAGCATCTAACAACCTATGAAAGCACAAAAAATAGGGAAATTGCCAACTATTACAACTTGATATTTGTCCTTCATAGAGAATAGATAAGAACGGGGCAAGAATAGAAAGAAAGCACAAAGAAAGCTTCGAGTTCGCTACTATTTTAAATGTCAACCACATCCGCTAGAAAGCTTGAAATTGTATCTCTATCAGGAGCATCAATACTATCTATAGCAAGATTCCGCTTTTCCAAGATCTCTTCACCTACAATTGAACTTAGAGAATCTTTCACATCTTCAGCCGCTTTATCGAATCTTGCTAATTTCAGTGGCTTTGCAACTAGAGTGATGACCTTTTATAAATATATCCTCTTGCTTCAACATATCATTTTTCTTGTGTGTCTATCTTCTGCCATTCCTTTGTTTCTTCTGCATCTTTTATGCTTCTGACACTTCTCCTGATTTTTCAATTAAAGAATATTGTATGATGAAAATATTGACACAACACTGGCTTGGTTCTGAATTAGATGGGAGAGTACTCCATGCTGAAAAACTTGAAGATTGACTGTAAACTCAACTATGCTCAAACAAGTTGTGCACAAAAGCTAAAAATAGCTTGTTGGTTTTTCTTCTTTAAACACAGATTTTTCAAAAATAATCTGAGATATGGGTTTTGTGTATAATTTTGTTGCAAGAAGACCCAAATCATTTGTTTTTGAAAATTGTTGATGGCTGGTTGAAAAGTAGAAACCCCAATTTTTGAATTTTTCTTAAAAAAGCTGAGAGCTAGGTTTTGTGTAGAATCACGTTTTGGATGAACCCAATTGATCATATTTTGCGAATACTAAAGATTTCTTGGACATGTGAGAAAAAAGAAAATTCTTTGAAGTTGAAATTTTTTCCAAACTTGTTGAGAATCATGAACCAAGCTAACTCAGATTGCTAAAAATTGAAAAAGATGACCCCCTTCTTCTGAAAATTGATGCCATGGAAAAATAAAGCATGAAAAAGAAAGCCTTTGTGTGAGCTGATCTAGAAAATATGAAGAACTCTGAAAAAATCACCAAGTTTTAGCCTTCAAATCTTGATGAAGAAAAAATTTATGTTTCCTCCCATCTTGTCTTGGATGCCACCTGTAAAAATTTGTGAATGATGAAGACAAAGCCATCTTAAATAGGTTTTTAGGATTAAAAAACGCTTTGTTTCCTAAATTTAGAACTGTGAAAACCCTTCTAGAGCAGGTGCATCGAACTTGGACACTTTTTTTATGTTGAAAGATGAAATTTGGAAAAATTTGCTAAGGCATGAAAGTTTGGACGCCCTTGGCTAGCAAAATTTGCCATTTTCTGGAATTTTCAACTTTTGCTTGATTTTAATCTCAATTTGATCTTTGATTTCCCGACGATAGATTGATCCATGAACTAGTTGAATGATCTATCGTGAAGCTTGAATGAATTTGACGAGATCAACCTAGACGTTGCTTTTGATAAAAACATCATCTTGACCTTCAAATCATGGGCGTCCCTGGTTTATTGTCTAGAGATAAAATTTTTTCTATGATTTTTAGTTTTTACCTTCAGGTGAATTCTCTATTGATTTTGCATTTCCGACCATTCAGAAGGTTCGATGAACCGACTCTTGGATTCGCTGGATAGTTTGATGAATTATGAGAAAGATCTTTTGGAGGTTGCGTTTCCTGAAAAATAAATTTGAGGGGTCAAAATCTTGGGTGCCCCTGGCTAGCTAGGGTGCCCAACTCCTCCAGAGTTAAAATTTTTCTGTATTTTTCAACTTTGTTTTTTATTTGAAATTTTGCAAGATTTTACCCCCCATTCAATTTGTCATATCCAATGCTTGACAAATCTAATGAGCTCACTGAGATATCCATTGAAAAGCTTGCTCAAATTTGAAGAAAAGTTGTTGGAGGTCTCAAACCCGAATTTCCACTTTTAGGTACTCAAAATCTTGGGTACCCCTGGCTACTTAGGGCGCGCAAGATCATCAAACAATCATTTTTTGAGAATTTTCATCTTTCAAACTTGAAATCTCATGTTATGCCATCTATTTGATATGAAGATGCGAGTGATTGAAGGATTTGATGATCTAGCGAAGACATCCACTGTATGGTTGGAAAAATTCTAAAGACAATGGTCATATTTGCAAACCCTGATCACTGAATCATGTGGCTCAAAACCCTAGGTGCCCCTGGCTACCTGGGGTGCCCAAAGGTTCCAAACAAAATATTTTCCATGTTTTTATGATTTGCAGTTTGCTTCTCTGCCAAGACTTCTCCATTCAATCTCAAATTTTGACTGAGTGATTAATCTGATGATTGTGTTGATGGATTCATTATGGAGCCTACTGAATTCTGAGCAACATTCTCTGGTAGCACAAACCCTAACTCCGTCAACTGGTCTTGAAAGTTGGGCGCCCCTGGCTACTTAGGGCGCCTATGATCACCAAAGTTAGTTTTTAATTTGAAAATGTTGACTTTTCCCTTCATTCCTCACATTTTTCATTGCCTAGACTCCTGGAGACTAAAAAAATCCAAGGCATGAGTGTCAATGCACCTAGATTGGGCAGGGGCGCTTGGACTCTCTGGTGTTAGTCAAAATTTTGTAATTTTCAAGATTTTCTAGCTTCCCTCCTTCGTTCTTCATTCCTCGATCATCTTTTGTCACTTCTTGATCTGTACAGTGCTTGAGACTCTAAATTTGACACATAGCAGTTGAGAAAACTCCATTAATGAATGGCCTTGGAGCTCTTGGTACAACTTTTGAAGAAGTAGAATAGACCCACAAAGGAAAAATTGATCTTTTGATGTTTCTAACTAGACCAGCTTGATGAGGAAGTATTTTCAACCAATCAAAATCAGTTTGAGCCTTGGAAGCCAAACTTTCTACTTTCAGAAATTTTTTCCAGTATTCATTTGAGAAGAAACCCAAAAAAAAGGTTCTATTTTTAGAAAGTAATTTTTCCTAAAATTTAGGGCCAAAAAACTGAGATCTGGGTTTTGAAGGCAATATCGCTCTGAGCAAACCTAGATTGTCATATTTTGAAAATTTTGAGTTTTTGACCTTGATGCAAGACATGCAAATTCTCAAATTTGACCTTTTTTGACAATTTTAACAAGACTTTTGACCATTTCTTCAAAATGCCTAAGTGTAGCAAATTTTTTAATTTGGGGTACAACAAGCTGAAATGTCATTTAAATAACTCCATTGTCAATCTTCCCCATATATTGCATTTCCCATTTATGTTGGAAGTCATGAAAATATTTTAAGAAAAAGTTGCCCAATGTTTGCAAAAAGATTGAACATATAATTATTTGAATTGGTTTTATTTTCCAAGTAGAATCATGGAGGATGGAGGAACCCGTGTGTTGGGGTGGTCACGACAACTTTCTCTTTTTGGACATACATGTGGAAGTCATATTGTTTATAATCTAGGTCATCATCATCATCTTTAAATCAAACACCACCACAGATATTTTCATAATAAGCTTTACTTTGTTCTTTGTGATGGTCTAAGAAATCAAATTTATTCCTTCTAAGCCTTCTAAAGGAATTAGGCGGTAAATTGGAGGTGTAATCTCTTTGCATGTTGCAAGGCATCATAGTCTACAATCTTTAACATCATCAATAAAATCACCATAGTGCTCATAATGAGGTTCTACAATATGGTTGCCTCCTTTCATTGCACAACAAGAACATAAGACAATCCATGGATGTCTAGGAAAGAACTTGTTTTAGAAAGAAAAAAATAGTAGCTACAAAAGTGATCTAGAAGAAAAGTAATTGAGAGTAGACTTGTTCATAATCCACATATTTCAATGACTTGTGAATGTATGAGAAACAATGAAATAATGTTTTGATCTAATGGAAAGTAATATGAAAAAAAAAAAATGTGAGTGTGGCCAACTAAATTAGAGCAATCACATGTGATAGAATTATCTTTAAATCTTTGTAACTCCCTCTAATCAAGTTAATTGAAATCAAAACTCAAGTAATATGGAAACAAACAAGCAATATGAGATAATATGATGCAAGAGAATGATACATATACGTGGTTGAACCATGGGCACCTAATCTTGTTATTCCATGTTAGAGATTATAGGCTTGGTGGAATCTATTCACCATAATTTGGTGTTCCATTGGGAAAGAAGATGGAAAAGTTTGAGAGGTGTCAAAGGAATTTGATCTTATCCTTCGAAAAAAAAAGTTGGATGTAAGATGACATACTTGGTAGAATAACACAACAAACCTTGTCCTTAAACTTCACTTTGTGCCATAATAAGTAAAAGAGGGAAGGCTCTAATTAGTGATTACTAAAAGTGGAGAGTTAATTTGAGGTCAAGCAAGACTGCAAAGGTAACACTTGGCTGTCAAAGAAAAGGTGATGCTTTGTATGATATGGAAGCAAAAATGTGGGCATAGGAAGATCAAATAATGGTTGCTAGATGTGTCATGTGAGTTTATGGATAGATGGAAGAAAACTATAAATTTGAAGGAGTGAGAATAGGGTTTTATTACATTTGGATTTCAACATCTTTGCCTTTGGTATGTGCTTGTTCAATTTAAAAAAAATACCCATAAAAATGTAATAGCTATCTCTCAATTACTACTATTTTTTTTCAATTCACAACAAGTATTAATTTAATTGACCAAGCATATTCCATCTAACTTAGAATTGTTATTTTAATTTTGTAATGTTCCTCTTTATCTGATGTTTATTTATGAAGAAATTTTTTAATCTTTTTGTTCCCTGAGATTAGAAATAAATCAAAATAAAAGGGAATGAGAGAATAATTAAATTAAGGAAAAAAAAACTATAGTCCATCAATTTTATTTAATTATTCATAAAGGCGGGGCTACTTTAAATAATTTCTTTTGCTAGGCGATTCAACATGGTGGGAAATAAATCAAAATAAGCTTAAGTTTCTTACTCTCAAATAAGGGAAATTATTTGATATGGATAAGACTTCCGATTTTTCAAAAATGGAAACAATCTCTCCTCAAGGAAATCGACTGATTTTTTGTGAAGAAAGGATTGAGATGATTTTTTGTGAAGAAAGGATTGACATCTCAAGATATATAAAAAGGTTTGATTGGATGGGAATATCATTCAGAAAAACATCTTTGATTTTGTTCTCTATATCAATTTTTGAAGAATATTGAACTAGGATGAAACCCCTGGCTTTTTGTTGTTTGGGAGGGAAACCCCATATCAATGTATGCCAATATCTGAAGCGTAGAAGATACCTGGGTTAGTATAAAGCATGAAGTTTGGTGGAGGTATTTGTGGCGAGTAGGAGCGATTTGCAGTCAACCTAGGAGGACAGATTAAGCCTGGAAATTGAAGCATTGCATATTGAGACTAACATGTGACCTGCACATCAAGGATTAGCACCAGTTGAGTAGGATGGGGAAAATCGACATCATTTTCCAAGTTCTTGTTGTTTATCATCCATTGTTAAAATCTACGAGTCTGAATAAAGCTTTCTGGGTGAATTATTAAACAATTGAACTGTGTAGAAAATTCTGAAAAGCTCTGGAATAAATGCATTTTATTTTATGATAGTTGTTTACTATTCTGGAAATACTTTGTATTTGAATTTTGTTGAATAAATCCATCTATCAAACGGAAATTTTGCATAAAATTTTCACACTTTCGGGAAAGTATATTTTAGTGGTATCAGAGCCGGTGATCTTGCCAGCCTTTTAGGGTTTCATCGTTGCATGTCAGTTGATTTGATTCTATGCACTCTAGAGAGATAGGGTCACACAAATATTTTACTAGAAGTAGGCTAGGACAACAGGAAGGACTTGATTTTATCCTAGCTAAATTTGTGATGGGGGAAAGAGGTGGTGAAAACTCTTGAGGGATTTCAATAATCAGCTTGACAATTTCTTGACCAACTTTTCCCAGCAGCAAGAACAAATGCTACAACAATTCTAGGATCATATGATTACAACCATGGGTCAAATGAAAATGGGTCTTGCTAGATCGAGCATATCAAGTAGTGATCATAGTAGAAGTGATGTTGGTCACAAAAAATGAGATAGAGCAGCCTATGATGTTGTTAGGACAACAAGCACAAGGTCTGATTGACCTCTTCGTCTTGCATTTGTGCCAAGGAAAACTAAAGTAGAAGAAATTTCGGAGTTGGAGGATGAGACAAACATCACTGATGATGTTATGGTGGCCTACGATGAATACAGAGCTCTTCCACTTGATGTGAGGACATTAATCAATCTGAATCAGTTTATGAATCAATGGAAGGATAAGGCTAGAGTCAAACTGGAAAGGAAAGAAAGGGGTCTCAGAAGGAAAACCGGTCAAGGTACTCAACCTAAGGAATACAAGGAGGCATTAAATAATATTTCTTTACCAACCTTCAATCGAAGCAGAAAAATAAGTGCCAGATCATGTGTGCATAAACTTGACACATTCCTGTCCTTGAAACCTATGGAAGAATAAAATGCTATACAATTTGCTATGATGCATCTAGAGGGTATAGCATATGATTGGTGGCACCATGGGTTGGTATTATGGGATCATGCCTTGATACGTTCATATGAGGAGTTTGTTAATAAACTGATAGCGCGTTTTGACCATAAGGATGTTGAGGTCTACTATAGGGATCTGGCTCAGTTGAAATAGGTTGTTCATGTTGAGGCTTACATCAATGAGTTCCATAAAAATAGCTGTCATGGTTCCTAATATGTCTAAGAGGTGAGTCACTATGTTGTTTGTTGAGGGATTGAGTGATAGATTGAGGGGTTTAGTGAAGGCTCATAAGCCTAGTACACTACATGACACCATATGCTTAGCTTTGGATTTGGAGACTACCCCTCCCTTCTAACCTTAGAGAAAGAATTTCGATGGATTTCTGTCAAAACTAAAGAGTTTCAATCAACAAAAGAAACCCTCACCAAAATTTGATCAGGAATCCATAAATGAAATTCACAGGAAATAGTTATGTTTCTACTACAAGGAGCCATGGAACTATGACCACTGTTGCCTTGGGAAAGGAAAGGTTCATTTGATTGAGGTCATCTCAGAAGATGAGGAGCCAGATGGTAATGAGACCAGTACTAGAGATGGCAGTTTATAGGAGGAGTTGCCTCCATAGTTAGAATTGGATGGTTTTGGAGCCAAGGAGACTCCCTAGAGCAACATAGCCTCACTATTCAGAGTTCCTAGACTTCATCCATTCTGTTTGAAAGGTGTCCTTAAAGGAAAACACATGGTATGCTTGGTGGATAGTAGAGCCACACACAATTTCATCGACGAGGGTCAAGTGGTGAAGCGTGGGCTACAGAGTGAGGAGTTTTTGGGATTCAATGTGACGATAGTAGATGGGTTTCAATTGAGTTGCACCAGGATAGTTCCCCAGCTTAGCATCCATATTAGAGATTACACACTATAGTATTTGGGTCCAATTTTTGACGAACATTTGTTGAATTTTTGACAAAAGATTGTTGGAATACCGATGAAACACTGAACCAATTTTTGTCGAAACTTTTTCGTCAAACTTTCGACAAACTCTAAAAATGTCAAAATATTGACCTAACTTCATCGGTTGTCAAGGGATCTTGTTTTCGTCAAAATTGCGACAAAATTTCTATTCATCGGAAACTTTCGTCGGTGTATTTCATCCAAATGTCGACAATTAGGCACTGCTATCTTTCATCAGAGGTACAACAATTGCGTTGGAATTTTTTGTATTTCATCGATGGTTTTCATTGAAAGTTCGACAAAACTGTGCAATTGTTTTTTTTTTTTAAATTTCTACATCATAGATCATCATGTCGGGTGAGCTTTGGAACATGGTATGGACATCCATCATGTCATCTCTTGGAATGCAATGATTGTAGGATATGCTAATGATGTCTACCCTTTTGACAGATGGTTTTATTTGTAGTTGCATGACCTGGTGTACATAAACACTATTTATCAACATATTGCCACTTGATGAAGTAGACTCATAAGATGGTCTTGAAGTTTTAAAAATTGAATGTTTTTTGTAAATATATTTGTAAGTTGTTTCTAAGTTTGTATATACCTCAATTATACTTCTTTCTTTTGAACCCGATATAAAATGAAATGATATTTCAAATCAATTTTTTTTTGTCCTACTATGACAGATACGATTCTTGGACAACTTAATTGTACTTATGTTATTGTAGAAGATTATTATAAGCTAAATTTATTTCTCCCCAATTTCCTCTAGAAAATTTTGAAGTCATAATTCTTAAATGTATCTATAAAAGTGACTGCAATATACTCAGTTGAACTATAAAAGAAAGATATTTTCACATCCATGTGATGTATGCTTTATTTCTTTTGAGCTTCTATTGAAATCACCACTCTATTGGTCTCTTATTTTTATAATGGTATAAAATTCTCTTCATCCCAACGATCCCAACGATCCGTATCCACCAAAAACAGTTTGACTTGATTTTCATCCATTTAATTTGATTTTTGTTAAATAATATTACATTCTTTTTAATTATCTCTTTTACAAAGGACAACATCTTAAAGAGTCCCCAGCCCTAAAAAATAAACACAACAAAAAAAACTAAACAAACACTTATCTTTTCATGTATTTAGCATGAACTTAATTGCCCCTCATGCATTCAACATGGAACAAATGTATCATTCATAAAAAGTTTAAACATTAAACTCCATTAAAAAAAATCGGTTAAGAATAACATCCATCTATAAAAAAATAAGTTAGAACTTCCAATTTTAAGATTCTAAAAATAGGGGAGTGGGGCCAATAGATGGGCGAGTGTCAATTTGAAGATGTTTGAGTTGTACTTACATGGTGGTGTACGCCAACACCACTGATCAACAAGTCTTCTGGAGACCTCTAAATTATACTCTACTCCTCCACAACTTTGCTAATGAAAACATCAAAAATGAGGGGCACTTGGGGTATCATGGGGAATAGTACAAACAAGGACATTACTCTGCATTAACTGGAACAAGCTAATTGCCAATTACCAGGGATATGACCGCCAAGTTAGACACTAAACAACTATTACAGGGGCAAAGAGGTGACTGTATTTATCATGGTTTGTCCATGAAGTCTTCCCTTAGCATGGTCCTTTAGCTATCTATGTATCTAATAGGCTTGTCATAGAATTTTGTTGGTCATATTTTTTACTCATGGCATTTTCCATGTCAACTGTGTAAGGTCATTCATAAATATAAACCTCTCTCTTGGAAACCTTTAATTATCCTTTAACATTATCCTTGACTACCATTTGAAGGTCTTCCATGTATTCATTAAAAATACTACCCTCATAATGTCAAGAACCTATTGTCCTTTTTTCCCTTGCAAGGTGTCTTGAATTACTCTTGCCATTTAACTTATGAAAGTTCATAAATAGCTTATTCTTGACCATCATAACAATGTTTGTATCAAGCTTCATTTACTCTTATTGCCCTTGATAGTCAAACACTGTCATTTTCAAGGTATGACTATCATGCTTTATATACCTCTGCCTCCTTCAAAATTGTGCATTTGGCTTTCAATGATCATAGTCATGGTGTTGTTCACAATTCCTTTGTTTAAGCACTTAAAATATTTACCAAGCATATGGTAGTGTCCTTCTTTAAAGCGTTGTCCTCTGTCAACCATGTAGGAACCTTACCTACTATCATAAATCACTGGTTTATGCATATGGTGGACTGTACATACAAAGGTGACTGCCCCAAGCTCTTGTCAATTTAATATATTCCTCAGAACAACCTATTTGAGCCTTCATAGTGATTGTCTTCTTTGCTTCTCAAGGATTCAGTCACTATCATAGTTCATTTGATATTCCTTAGCCTAAAAATTATGGGATTTGTTTCAATATGACTGAGAGTCACATTAAATATTTTCCAAGTCTTTGTATAATGGTATAGTTAAAATCCTTTATAACAATCTTCTAAAAATTCCTCCAAACTACCCTCATAACTTAGTTATACATTGATTGTTCCTTTGACTTTGTTCTTAAACAAGCTTTCTCCAAGACCCTACCTAACCATGAACCATAATTGTCTCTCCTTAATACATGACCGCCCTTGGAATGTTTTATATTGTATTTCTTTGTGCCTCCTTTTCTTGCATTCTGGATGCTCATAATGATTGTTTTCAACTATTTTATGCCTCCCTTATGTAAGACTATCCTCATGGCTTTTAAACTACACTTGATTTTCATACAGCTAGCTATTCTCTTCTTTTTATGACTGTGATCCTCTTGAATGATAGTGATCCTCTATGATTTGCATACCTATGACAATGATCTCTTTGAACTTGACTTCCCTTATGGTATATTTCAAGGTTATATCCTTTGTTCCATGTGAACTTAGGACTACTCATTTGAAAGTATTGCCCACTCTTCCATGTACATTGTGGCTTGACTATCATTATATTGCCTTTGATTGTCCTTCTTGCTTCATTGACTTCTACCTATGACCAAAATTATCACATACTTCTTCCCCTCTTTAGACCGTTTGGAATGACTATCCTTTTGGGCATTCCAAAATTACTAGAACAGATAATTTAGTAAGTATAGAATCTAAAAGAAAACTCATCCATCCATCAAGGTGTAGGATTCAAGTAAAGGAAGTAATATCTATATGCATTTTCTACATCTTATACCTTCCAATTTATACAAAGGAATGCATCTGAGCCATAGGTGTATTCTCCTATATGAGAGATTGGAAATAAATCCTCTAGTCCTAGCAATATGAGACATGGAGAATAAGAAATGGAAAGACTTGTATTTTATTACATCCGAATGCCCTTTATGATAGTCATAAGGACTTATGACTATCCTTTATTTCAATATATTGAGGGAAGTACATGTTTCACTATCCATAATTTTATTCATACTTGAATGCCTTTTTAAATTTTTATCTACACTCCATGGTTTCTTTATAAAATGGTTTGCCTTTTTTCTCTACTGAAATCTTATTTGTTTCAGTGTCCTCCACCTTGACTTTGCATCAGCTAGTTATGGTTGTGGCTTAACACGGGTGGATTTTGGTAAGGAAGACAGTAAGTTGAATGAATGTAAGTAGAGAAATTTTTGCACACCTGCAGATGGTACAAAATTTTAGGGTTAAGTGGAAGCCTCCCATCAACAACAAGATCCAAATATCCGTGTATCTATCTCAATCGAGCCTCTAAAACCTTCAGAGCTGTCAATTTTTCCACTATCCTGTTATGCACAAAAAGTCAAATTTTAGAGTTATGTCACCACTAAAAACAAAAGAAACAGAGCTTTGAAACCAAATCCACACACAACATAATGTGGTATTCATACAAAGCCATACAAACAAACTAAACTTAGAACATTGGAATGGAAACAACTTGAAATTATGATGTAGAGCATGGATTCAATTTACTCAACTGGAGGCACATTTCACAATAATGGGTTCTTCATGTAAAGCATTTGTACGAGGTTCAAATAGTAAAGAGATTGATGAAAGATAGAGGAATTAAAAAGATACTTGGATGTAGTTGGATTGAGCTTCTCTTTGTTTCGAGAATAGTTTAATATTATCTACTTAACATGGCCAACCACGTGATGGTGGAAGCTCATTTGGCCCTCCCCTCACATCACTCTCAATTCCCCATACCCGATCATATAACATTAATCATTCATTCATCCATTAATAACATATAAAATTCATTCATTCATCCATTAATAACATATAACATTCATTAATTAACATATTCACATCCATTCATTCATCCATTAATAACATATAACATTCATTCATTAACATATAACATTCATTCATTCAGTTTTTACATATCATCAAAAATATGGTTGTCATAATATGATTACAATCACTTTTTTTTGTTTCTTTTTTGAAGCTAAAAAAAGCTGAAGTGGAGTATCATTTTCTAAATGATCTGTCCCCCCTTCAGTTGTTCTGCCCTTTTCTCATGATCTTAATGTACGCCTAGTCGTGTACTGATCACGATGTGGAGGCCGCTGCAAGGGGGGTCTACTGCAATAACAAAGAAATGTTAAATTGATATGTTTTGTTATTATTGTTACAAGTATTTTATTAATTAAAAGAACATTAAAGTGGTGCTCTTTACCTGATGGGGAAACATCATGTTCCTGATCTTGTCTTATAGCCTCATGCTCAACATGTTGAACACCCTCTAAATCTTGATCTGGAGTTGAAACATAAAAGGTTACATTAATTAATACACCAATTGCAATTAAATATGTTTAAAAGAACATTAGAGTGGCCCTCTTTACTGATGGGGCCACATCATGTTCCTGATCTTCTCTAGCCTGATCATGCTCAACATGTTGATCACGCTCTACATGCTCTAAAGTTGAAACACGAAAGGTTACATTAATTAATACACCAATTGCAATTAAATATTTTAATTGTATTAATCCATACTGCGTTTTGTATAGCACATGAATACGTCTAGTATTGGGATGCACACCGTGACCTTCATCTGCAGGTTGTGCTCCACCCTCACCAGGCTGCATTCCAATGTCATGTACATTGGAAATTAATATTGAATAGATTGCACAAGTATTCAATTTTAAATAAACTTTATTGAGTTTATTTACTTGCGTATCGGATGCAGTGGAAGATTGTGTTTTCCCAGTCAAGACTCTTAGGCGTTCATCCACAACTTCATAGCCATGCTGGAAGGAAATCTTCATTTCCTCTTCTGTGGGTGCTCTATTGAATTCAAAGCCTTGCATTTTTGCATAAGATCATGAATTTTGCTTCTATGGTGTGATAAAACCAAAATTGTTTGCAATTTATTATTTGGATGCAATATTTCATTTATTGATACTTACAATTCGTGCGGCTAATTTCATATAACCACCAGAGCCAAGTTTGTGCTGCCCGTGTTTTTCTAGTCTTTCCTTTGTTGCCTTCGATGTGTCAGGCAACCTATGAAAAGTTTGAAATACGTTAGATGATGTAAAAAGAAAGAGTAATCAATATATAATTACATTGTTGATAGTATCACATACCTTCCTTGGCTTAGTGGTGTCTTTCCTTCTTTTTTTTTCAGCCTTGTCCTTTCCATCCAACACCAGGACCTTCCACTCCCTCTCTAGAATCATAGGGGGACGCTCGTACATTTTTTTCTTCTCTAAATGTCACCTATACTGGTCCCTCACATACTTTAGATATGTGCCAGCTTTCTTAAGGACCTTGGTTCGGTTGAATGTTTTATCACCAAACAACACAACTAAACGGTTAATGAGCTTATCCTTTAAATCTTGATTTTGGGTATTCCACCATGTACGTATGGTGGGCCCGAAGAGCTCCAATGTTATATCACCTAGATGTTTATAAAAAACATCATTCCTGCAAATGATCATGGGATTATTAGTCTAAAAAGAGTGATCAATAAGTAAATTTCAATTGGATTATATATAATAATAATTAAAACATTTTAAATTACCTAGGACATTCTCTATATTTATGGGAACAAAATCCTTGGTCACCACAAATGTGACCGACAATGTTCTTGTACTAGTAATACGGGAAGATCCAGGAAATGCTGCTAAAACATCACCACTACTAGTGGCCTCTAAATCACGAGTACTACCCGATCCCTGCATGCTATGTGTTGCCGACATTTTAGTCGACAATAGAGGCATGGATGATGGGGTCAGATGATCTGATGTATGTGTAGGAAGATCAAGATGGAAACTTGTATCAACCCCTACTCCATGGGAAGCACTTGTAGTACCTTGATCATGCGCAAGAACATCATGAGGATGCAGAAAATCCTGTAAAAACAACACATATTTAGTTCATGACATAAAAGAGTATAAATTATAAAACCATGAATGAACTTATAATTAAAGACCTCATGACAGCTTACTTGCAAGTTTTGTACTCTCTTAGTCAATATTTTAACCCTCTCTCTTATCTCATCTGTTTGAGGTACTATGAATAACAATTGAAGGATTTCTTCATTGCATTTTTTGTGTGTCTTCCTTATCATATCAAGAGGGTTTGTTGAATATGCAATGTCATCATCCAATAACAGTGACTGCACGTCGAACCTATGGATGCTCTCCTCTACTGCTGGTGCCTTTCCCCGATCAGTCGACTACAACAAGAATATTAAAAACATTATTGAAATTAACCCAATAAACTTATGAAAAAAATATAATAATAAAACATTTTCCTCGTATCTAATTTGTACAATAACAATGAGGTAAACCTATCGGGTAGAAGCGCCTGAAGATGCATCACGATTTGTGGTCTAGGTCGGAGCCTTCCCTGTATGATCAATGTCCCACTGTGACAAAAATTAAATATAAAAAAACATTACCGAAATGAAACCAATAGACTTACGAATAAAAACATAATAATAAAATGGTATATTGGAGTCATTTATTGGAGGTTGGGTAAAATGGTATATAGTACGTACCACCCCCATAGTAAGTATGTTTGTATCTAAGCGATTCAAATTGTAATCGATTAGCAACTCTTCACCTGCAGTTATTGATTTTATCGCACATACGAATACATGGTTTCCCTCACACGCCTCGAATATGCAATTGGGTTTCTTATTTGTTGACCTAGGTCGTGTATTGTTTATAAACCCTGCAATATTCCCTAATCCTTTTGGCCTTCCTTCAATGTACATAGCGACTCCTTTATTTTGATCCTTATCTTTTAGTTGTATATAATTTGCTAACAATGCATACCTATGCATACTTCATGTATATCGAACCAGTTGTATCTAATCTTTGTAACTGTAACAGGGTTCTGTTGTATAGTTTTTGCACACACGCCCCGCTGAAAGTAGGGACCCTCTTTTTCTTTCGCTTTTTCTTTTTGGCCCTTTGATTTTGAGGATTTACCTTGCCTTGGGATAAGCTTAAAATGTTTATCTTGCTTGCCTAAGTGATTCCCCTAAGTTGCACATTGAAAATCTTAAGTTCTGGACAAAGTTCGAGTTTTTACTCTGTTCTGGGATTTTCCGCTCCATCCGGATTTTCCTGGATTTCACTTGGAGCCCGACGAAGAGATTAACACTGTAGTTCGAGAAATCTGGGACTTCGCGAACTTCCACCTGGACCAATTTTTTTTGAAATTCTATTTTGCCATCGGGTTTCCGAGTTTCTTCAGCTTGTCTTGTCGACTGCATTTATGATCACTCATACGAATTGTGAGGGATGTATTTAATCAATTTTGGAGATTTTCTTGCCATTATGCTTTATCAGTTGTGTTCTCTTGAGTTGGGGTGTTCAATCTTGTCATGCTTGGCTGAATTTGGCATGCTGAACCTCCGAATTGTGGGATTTGGTAGTTATTTTTTGGGTGTCAATGTTGTCAAAGCTCGCTCGGGCATTCGAGATTGTTGTTTGTCATTGCTATAATTGATTTCCATTTCATCAAATGGTATGTATACGTTGCCTATCTTTTGATTGATGAATGTGGTCCTTTGGCATTCTAGATATGCTCAGAGTTTGAATTTCTATGTGTTTGGGTATTCCGGAGCAAGGGTTGCATGATGTTGATTAGATTGATGGTTCCCCAAGTGAGTTTCGTGCTTGCTTTTCACTTTCATTTTGCTTGCTTGTGGGCCATGATTATATTTTGAAACCTAGCAGTTGAGTAACCTAAATCCCAAGCTTGTCTGTGCGTCAATGGCGGATCTTTGGGGTTTCATACCTAGGGCATAACCATTCCCTTTCGATTTGCTTTAAGAGGAGCTTTAAGTTCAATGAAAATCAATAGAAGGTTCAGGTCAAACTTGTTGCGGCCCAAAATTCCTCAAATTTGTGATCGTTCGATCAATTTGAGCGAGATTGTGTGAGAACGTCGATATTTAGGTTTTCCTTCAGTTTCAGGATTTTCTTGCGTTGGTGGATTTCCCTGAGTTTCCTTGTCCCTTTCATTTTCTTGGAATGTGTTGAAAATCCAGAATCTTGCCTTCTTTGTGGATTTCCATCGATCCCGGATTTTCCTGATTTCTCCTTTGTCCCTTCGTTTCACCGAAGTTCATATGGTATTGTTATTTTTGCGGAATTCTGGTCCAGTAGGATTTTTCCGAATTCTCTTGAAAGCTTTGTAGAACTTAGATTGGATGAGATGGATGAGTGTAATGATGAATGCTTAACATTCCATTCTTTAAACTGATAGATTAAACCATTTTATATGCATCCTTTCTTCATTTTGATGATCTATTGTTGATATTTGTGCCTTATTCAGGAAAATCTGCTTAACCTGGAATTTTTTGAAATTCTTCCTAGATTGGTTTTCCCTGGTTAGCTTGGAATCCCGAACTTCTCAGTTTGGTGGTTTATGGTTGATATGTTGGTTTTATTATGATTTTGAGCTAACACTTTGACAAATATGTTATTAACAATTGGATTTTCATGTTAGTATTCGATGGATGCAGGTTGAAGCTAGCAAGGCAGGGGTTGGAATGGCTAAGGGTGATATGGAGGGATCCTCTATCTCAGAAGCATAAAGAGTTAAATTGGACATAAAGAGTAGGATCCCAAAAAGTAAGGTAGCCTCTGTATGGTCTAATGTTTCAGACAAAAATTTAGGTCGATGGGACTATGAGGAGTTTAAGGTGAGGATGGAACAAAAGGATCTTCCAGTGCTGGCCAAAAGATTAATGGAATTAGGATTATATCATGGAGCAGGATATTGAAGAATATGAGGGTTCAAGTGTAGCAATATTGGGAAGATTGAGGAAAGAAGCACAAGCTAAATAGGAGTTGAAGAAAGCAAATGAAAGACTTAAGAAGTACTTGGAAGATTTGATGAAACCCTTGCAATCCATTAGTTCCTCATCTTCTGCTGCAAGTTTCCTGCCCCAAGAAACTATATCTGAGCTGGAAAGAATGAAGGCCACTAGTCTTGCCACAGTAAACTAGTTACAAGGGGTGCAGACTAAAGGAGATGATGCTATCAAAGACATCCTTTCAACCGGAGGAGATGCAATGAGGGAAATAGATTGGTTGAAAGATGTATTGGCTCAAGATAAAGAGGATGTAGATCTCCTGTTGCAGAAGATCAAAACTATCATGGAATGCACTAAGGATAGGCTGGTGAGTGATGGAATTCTCCCTTCCTCCAGAGCTGTAGAACCTTGGGAATGGTTTGAAGCTTTGCAAATAAGGCATAAGGTTTTGAAGAAGATATATAAGCAGAGGAGGAAAATTGAGGATGCCCTGACTGATATCTACAATAGATGCATCTCATTCTTTGAAGTAATGACAGGGAGAAGGAAGTTCACACCAAAGCATTTGAGCTTTTAACAGTTGAAGAAATGGTGGCGAGATGTATATTCTCTAGTCATTGAAGATCCAGTTATTGAGCATCAGTTGGATGATGCGGCCACTTATATTGCAGTCATTGAGAAATATCAAACCAGTAGGGTTGAGTAGGATAAGTCAGTGGAGCAATCAAGAGAAAATATTAAATCTATTGAAAGGAGAATTAAGATTTTACCTTTACCACTTATAGCCGACTTGGACATGGTACTTTTGATGGTGCATGATAGGGTGTATCGAAATAAAGACAAAGGGGAAAGCAGTTAATGCAAGACTACGTCAGAATTTGTGCTTCCCTATTATTTTGCATGCATTCGTCCGGGCTACATTGGAGATCCCAGGCCGACCTGGATGGAGTTCATGCATTTAATGCATATTTTATCTTATTTTGAATTCCTCTTGGCCGAATTATTTTATGGCCACTTATTATTATTGTAAATTCTAATTAGGTCGACATGCCTTGGGGGTTTCTATTAATATGGCATTTTGCCTCATTTGTAAGGGCTAGACAGATAGATAGTTTTGATACTAGAGCGAATTAAGCAGTAGAGCAAGAGTTAGAAGTTAGTTCATTTTGAGCAAGTGTTGTAACAAAATACTAGAATTGTTGCTACTTTGGTTGATTCAATACAATTGGAGACATTGTGCTTTTGGTGAATTCTCTTGTGTTGATTTATCTTGCATGGTTCTTGTGATTCTATCTTTGGAATTGCTTAAGTTATTTGATAAATGCATTAGGTTTAATGTTAGATAAATTGATAGTGTTTATGATTTAGTACTTGAAGTGTTTGCAACAATCTCTGGTCCATACTTTTCGCAACCAAATGATTATTAGTTTCTTTGCAAAGTTAGCCTGGACTTTTATATTCATTGAGCTTAGTTCAATTGTGAGGATTTATTCATTTCAATTGCAATAGAGTTGTTTTGAATGAATGTTCATGATTTGAAAATCTGTAACACCTTAGAAGATTGCACTGTTTCTATAAGATTGCAGATCCATCTAGGTCAAGTAGAAATTAGTTTTTGAGGGATTGGTCCATTTCAAGTGTTTGTCATTTGCATTGTTAATCTTAGGTGTTAAATTTGGAAATCTCTTTGAAACCCTATCTTTTGTTATTTCTTTTATCATTTGAGTTAGATTTAGGATTGAAGTATCATTATATTGCTAGATCTGATAAATTAAAGATTCAGTATATGCTTGTAGTAAGGTCCCATTGTGATTACCAACATTTTCATATTTATCATTGAGTTGTTTATGCATTGTCAAGACCTGACATTAGAGACCTTGGGGTTATCTCTTGAGGCTTGCTGATAGAGATTTACCTTTCAAGAGAGATAGGATATTATATTCTATCTGAGTTGTTGTTGTGCAGAAAACACCATCAACAGGTTCAACATACTCCATCAATTCAGTGACTTTGTCGTAATAGACCTTTATGCCATCCATGCAAAATAGGCCCAAACCATGTAATTCTGATGGTACTATACGATATATCCTCTCATTGACACAAAAATTAGTATTTATTGGAGGAAGTTCCCTACGTACCCATTGTTTCTGTAGATGTTTGTACCTTAAGGGCACCTCGATGTCGTCTATGCTCTCATCATCATAAGAATATGACCCCCCTTCAGCAAGAAAAAATTCCATGCATTTACGAAATTTTCTTCTATTCTTTTGACCTCTAGTTGATCTCCCTCTTTTAGACCTACGACATGTCTCGCTTTCCTCTTCTCCTCCTGAATTTCCCTTGCTCGAGGAAGAAAAATCTGACAAATACCTATTTGGTGGTACCTGCACTCATAAGGATGATGGATGAAGTTCTTTCATGGTGATGTGATCCCAAGGTGACATTATGATTAATCTATTATTTCATCGCTAGAACACTAATAGAAATAATTCAGGTGCACTGAGGTGGTTCAGTTGTCCACTGATAAACTCCATATGTCTAAGTGGTTAACGGGGAGGGAGTGTGTAATAGGACTGGTTAAGTCATCATAAGTTTATGCTTTGGCAATAAAAATTGTTTAAGTCATCTTAAATATTCATATGTCTAATTGCTAGGAGACTTTTGGTATGTTTTAAGGTAGGATGAGTGGTTGCATCAATGTTCTAGTTCTCTATGCCATCACCATGAGACCACATTTCTTTGAGGAATTTTTTCAAATAGTTCACTGCCTTGTATATGGCTTGTCATAGCATTCCATCACCATTGAGGCATTTTTTCAAATAGTTCATTGCCTTGTCTATGCTATTACTTACTATTATGCTTAGACAATTTTTTTCCAAGCATCCATAGCTTGTTCGAAAGCACCTGTTTTAGGCTTTTAGCCATAGCATTAAGGCAGTGAATTGTTTGATAAAATGCTTTGGTAGTCATGTATGAAAAATGTCGTAGCATAGCAAGGCAATGAACTGTTTGAAAAAATTCCTCAAATAAATGTAGTCTCATGAAGATGGAATGCCATGACAATCCATAGCCATAGGCATTCGTCATGGCATTCCATCACCATGAGACCACAATTCTTTGAGGCATTTTTCCAAACAGTTCACTGCCTTGTCTATGCTATTGCTATTATGCTTTGATAGATTTTTTCCCATAGCTTGTTCAAAAGAACTTGTTTTAAGCTTTTATCCCATAGCAGCAAGGCAGTGAACTATTTGATAAAATGCTTTGGTAGAAATGTATGAAAAAAGGTCTACTCTTCCCCTGAAGTCCTCAAATCTTTGGGTAATGTGTTGCAAGTGGAAGAAACAAGGTCTACTCTTCCCCATCTTAACTCTAGGGTTTTTATATCTCTCAAATCTGATGAGTGTATTCTACATATTTTGTGCTTTCAATTGAGTGATAATCAAACTAAACATGATATTGAAGTTTTGAGAGGTTTGAATGCTTGTTTTCTATGTAAAATGGATGGTCATCAAAGAAGGCATGGCCCAAAAATTCTTAAGAATATTAATAGACTTGTAGCTAATAGAATTTCATCCTTGATTGTGTAGGAAATAATAAAATAGACAATAGAAAAATTTACGAGAATGATTTTGATACTTTAGATGAGATTCTTGACAAATTGGAGGATCTCATTCTAGTGAGGCATATGTTGGTATCCTTGCATATATGCCTTTTGTCAACAATGAGCTTGCTCTTCTTGTTTTTTTTCAAGGATAATTCTAGGTAATAAAAATATGCCCAAGAGCTTGCCTTAGAAAGATTGAAAGAGTTTAAGTTGTTTGTTAAAATTCTTTGGTAGTCATGTATGAAAAATGTCGTAGCATAGCAAGGCAATGAACTGTTTGAAAAAATGCCTCAAATAAATGTAGTTTCATGAAGGTGGAATGCCATGACAATCCATAGCCATAGGCATTCGTCATGGCATTCCATCACCATGAGACTGCAATTCTTTAAGGCATTTTTCCAAACAGTTCATTGCCTTGTCTATGCTATTGCTATTATGCTTTGATAGATTTTTTCCCATAGCTTGTTCAAAAGCACTTGTTTCAAGCTTTTAGCCCATAGCAGCAAGGCAGTGAACTGTTTGATAAAATGCTTTGGTAGACATGTATGAAAAATGTCGTAGCATAGACATGTATGTGTTCTCCTTGCAATAGGGTAGCTTGTGTGATTGTGAAAAAGGATGATGTCTAGTTTGGGACCCAAATGTCGTAGCATAGACAAGGCGGTGAATTGTGATTCTCACTTGCAAACAACAGACATGCATTCCAACTTGTGATTCTCACAAGCAAACAACAGAGTCACCAATAATGGAGTTGCAAAGTGATTGAAAGCACTGAGTTATGGTTTGTCCCACCGGCATTGATGAAAAATATACAAAATACAATCAGAAAGAGTAATATTCACATACTAAATCAAATAAAAAACCCTATAGAACTCTAATTCATAAAATTCAGATGAAATATATAGACCATTTTTGGCGACGGACGAGATGCAGAGGCCTTCACGACAAAACAAATCACAAAAAATGTGGCTTCCTACAACCTTTCCTCCACTAGCGCGCAACTCACTTCTCTTGACGAGCTAGGTTTTTAGATTATGTCAATTAAAATGAAAATTGTGGCGCCATGTTAAATTTTACATAATAAATTATATATAATTAATATAATTATTATAATATAATTAATATAATATTAGCTAAATTTATAATATTAATATATTATAATATTATTATAATATTATAATTATTATAATATAATTAATATAATTATCTCTCTATATCTCCCACTATCTATGTCACTCCCTCTTCCCCCCTCTATCTATTGAGCTATCTCTCCCTCTCCCTCTCCCCCCTTTCTCTCTCTTCCTCTTCAACCTATGTCTCCCTCTCCCCATCTTCTCTATCTCTCCTCTACCTATCAATGTCCCTTTCTTTCCCTCCCCCTCTCTATCTCTCACCATCTCTCCGGCCTCCCTATATATCCCCCCTATCCATCGACTCTCTATCTCCACCTCTCTTCCTTTCTCTTCCCATATATCTCCATCTCTCTTTCTCTTTGACCCATATATCTCTATCTCTCTCTGTCACTATCACCCTCTATAATCTCTCTATATCACCCCCTTTCTATGTCTCTCCATCTCCCTCTATATATATTGATATATCTCTCCCTCTCCCCCTATCTTATTCTCTCTCCCTTTCTACATATCGCTCTCCCTCTCCCCCTCTCCTTTCTCTCCCTTTTCTACCTATCTATCTCCATCTCTTCTCTCTCTTCCTCTTCAACCTATCTCTCCCTCTCTCCCCCTCTTCTCTATCTCTCTAATGTCAAGCCTTCTAAAAATAGTGTTTTATGGTCTCTTTAAAATAATTAGACAATATTAGGGAGATCAGGAAGGGGAGAAAACTAAACTCCTTCAAAATAGGGGTAGTTGTGGGTTTGTTCATTTTCTTTGTATACTATATACTTAGTTTCTCTAGGATAAATAAGTCACTATAGAAATGAAAGATGTTTGATTATCTACCTAATATTGTTTTGTGTTTTTGAAATGGAAGAGATCTACAACTCTATAGAAATTGCTATATGCTAATGGTCAAATTATTAGACTATTTAGATCATTTTCTTAGTTGTGTATCCTAACTAATATAGAGTAAGCTTTTTCATTTTAATTGACTACTACATAATAGTTTATGTGTTGAAATAATTGTTTCCATTCTTTGTAGTTTTTACATTGGAATACAAATCATATTTAATTTCACGCCAATATACTTCTTTCATAAATCATATTTGTTTAATATCTTAAAATTAGATGTTAGTTAAATTGGAAAAGTTGTTTGAGTTAATTACTAAATTTGATCTAAAAATGTTCAACACTTTAGATATATTCAATTAGATATATATAGTTAAATTGGAGGTGTCATTTGAGTTAATAATTAAATAACGTATTAATCAATTAAAGCAAGGGACATAATTTTGGATGTGTTTGAATTTAATAAATTACAAATTAAAATAGACATAAATTACATGAAATAAGTGCTTTATAACCCATCTAATCAAATCATAACCTATCAAAAAGGCAATAGGATTTTTCTAAAGAAAAGAACACTTGACCCAATCATAAGTGTATGGCCTTCGTAGAAAGGAGTGATCCACCTTAGCAATGCCAACTACCCCATCCAAAATTTTCTCACATTACAGAAAGCCACAAAGTTCCTCCAAGATAAGCCAATCAAATCCAACCTTATGTGTCCTAGAAATCAAATTGGAGATGATCCTAAAAATGACATTGCGAAGGGTGATTGGTCTAAAAAATCTAAACGACTTTGCAATTATTTCACTACTACGATCAATGTGTCATCTTTCATGAAATTTTCCAAAACACTATTCATTATGATCATATGGAAATTTCAAGGAGAACTACAATAGTTGTAACATTATGAATTAAAATTAAACATTAAAAAATACATCATGAATTAATTATGTAATGGCATAAAAATTAAAAACATCATGAATTAATTATGTAACCACATAAGTCAAATATAATTCTATCAAGAAATGAATATCAAATAGATAATACAATCACATAACTCATACATTTTAATTTCATTGATCTTCTTCTTCATCCAACTCTTTGTCTGTATCATCCGATCCAGATTCAACATTGTAAGGATTGGTCATATCATCATCATCGTCATTGATATAAGTTTCGATAATGTCATCATCCACACAGATATCATCTTCATGAACATTAACTCCTACATCATCATGATCTAGTTCCTCCTCTTCAACATCTTCGTTAGACACATCATCAACTAACTGTTGATTTTGATCATCATCTACATAATCTTCTAGTTCTTCGGTATCTTGTTCTTCCACCAAATTATACTTTACCGACCTTCCTCTTGGATCATGTCTAACAAAAAATGACCAACCCGGTTTACCTGGAACCTCTGAGTAAAATACCTGCTCACATTGGCTTGGAAGAACATAGGGCTTATTTCTAGCTCGCTTGATCGACCTTGTATTAATCATGGTAAATCCATTATCATGTTCAATAATAGTTCTCTCAAGATCATTTTCATTCAATCGTAGCCTGTACCATAATTTAAAGGACTTAAAGTCACACTCAAGTATATCATCCAAAATCCCATAGTATCAATTTTCTGAGACTTTTGGATGTATGTCGCTTCTAGATGAAACACTAGTCACCTGAAAGACTACAGTTATCCCAGAATCACAAGTTTTCTTCGTGTCATCCAACTTTTTGATTCAAAATTTATGACCATTGCACCACATAGCCTTGTGGTGTTTCACCTGCAATATGTCAAACACGAAAAAATTATTGCAATATCGTCAGTTGATAAACATATTTATTCTTGGCCAAATGTATGCAAAGAAAAAAATCTCAACATATATATACATCAATATAATAGAAAATAATTAAATAATATGGGTGATTAATATATTTATATGTACCTATTTACCTCTTAAACCATATGATAAATAAATTTCCCTTGGTGTAACATTGGAGTCTCTATTATGATGAGCTTCTTTAACCAATGAAGCCACACCTTCCCATGTTAATGCGCGACTAAATTGTTGACATTGTTCAATCCATACCATCATCCAATCAAGATTGTTTGTGATGTACAAATGTAGTGCATCCCACTTTCGACCAACTGTATCAAAAAAAATTGAAATTATGAGTTATGAGTTTGAGTCTTGCGCTAAAGAGTTTTGTAGCCTTTTTTAAGGCAAATTGAAGAATTTATATGTGAAATGAGAGGTTCAAGCCTAGGTTTCAACAAAATATGTATGGGAGATCTGATTTTATGAATTTTTACCCATGTGCAGACCTAATGGGTTGTGTCTGAGTTGGTTTTGAGGTCTGGGAGGTCGTGGAAGTACGAGATTGAATAAACCCTCACGATTTTGGCCTAAAAGAAGGGTTTTTGGGTTTGGCAAGAATCTGGTCATACAAGTGGAATATTTTTGTGGATTTGGAGGTTTGGAGGCATAATAATTTCTGCCCCAATATTTCATGAGCATATGACAAGTTTAAAGACTAGTTGATTTGTAAAATAGGCCTAATCAACCTAATCAATACAACCTAGAAAGGGTGATTTTGATGATTTGGTCCAAAAGACTTGTACTTTCCCTTGAAGTATGTTTAATAAAACCAAAATGGGTGTCTAAAACCATCAAATTATTTTCTAGTGTTTTGAGAAATTTTTGAGTTATTGGGCAAAACTAGTAGGTTTGCACTATTACAAGGATTTGAGGAGTCAAAGTGTGAAATCTGACTTATGTTGTTTGTTAGGCTTTGAGAGTTGTTTGAATTGTTTAAAGTGGACATTATAATCTTATTGGAAGCCTCTTAAAGGCAGGTTGATAGGTTGGTTGAGTTGAGCCTCCCAGGTCTACATCAAATAGTTAATAAAAACATGTGAAATGAGAGGTTCAAGCCTAGGTTTCAACAAAATATGTTTGGGAGATATAATATTGTGAATTTTTACCCATGTGCAGACCTAATGGGTTGTGTCTGAGTTGGTTTTGAGGTCTGGGAGGTTGTGGGAGTATGAGATTGAATAAACCCTCATGATTTTGGCCTAAAAGAAGGGTTTTTGGGTTTGGCAAGAATCTGGTCAGACAAGTGGAATATTTTTGTATATTTGGAGGTTTGGAGGCATAAGAATTGCTGCCCCAAGATTTTATGGGCATATGACAAGTTTAAAGACTAGTTGCTTTGTAAAATATGCTTAATTAGCTTAATTAGCCTAATCAGCACAACCTAGAAAGAGTGATTTTGGTGATTTGGTCTAAAGGACTTGTACTTTCCCTTGAAGTATGTTTAATAACACCAAAATAGGTGTCTAAAACCATCAAGGTTTTTTCTAGTGTTTTCAGAAAGTTTTGAGTTATTGAGAAAAACTAGTAGGTTTGCACTGCTACAAGGATTCAACGAGTCAAAGTGTGAAATCTGACTTATGTTGTTTGTCAGGCTTTGAGAGTTGTTTGGATTGTTTAAAGTGGTCATTCTAAACTTTTTGGAAGCCTCTTAAAGGAAGGTTGATAGGTTGGTTGAGTTGAGCCTCCCAGGTCTACATTAATTAGTTAATTACCACAATATACGACCTAAATTTATAATTGATGTATATTGAAGATTAATAATTAAATAAGTACAATATGCATAAAAACAAAATGAAAAATTTATTATAATTACCTCTCACTTTCCTCAATCTACCTTTCCCCATCAGGTACTCCCCTTCAAATTTGTTAATGGAGTTGGGATTCCAATTGCGATCTACATGGATCTTTGCTACAAACTTATGAAGATATTTAGAAACATACACCATGGTCTGGTATATCATATATTCCTCCACCATAGAACCCTCAGGATGTGCTCTTTGTCTAACCAAATCCTTCAAAAAATTTATGTGCCTCTCAACCATCCACATTGACCTTGTGTGTACAGGTCTACACAATTCAATCTCCTCAACTTGGTGTATGAGGTAGTGTTCTTGTGCATCGAAAAATGTCGAAGGTAGACACTTTTTGCATTTCACACATTAGACGAGGAATTTTTTTCTTCCAATAATTTATATCTTCTTTATGTATTTTTTTAGATGATAACCATCTACAAGTGATTCAAGGCGCAAATATATTAACGAGATTTAACAAAAATATACAATATATCACATAACAAGTAAAATAAATGGCAATTATAAGATCTATACAATGAATTGAAAAAATATCGTTACTTACCTCATGATTTTCAAAGATCATATATAACTTGCTTGACATTGTTGTCGAAGTTGTCTGGGAGAGATAAAGGTAGAACGTACTGCAACAATTATAAAATGATCTTTTCATTATTTTTTCAAAAGTAGTAAACATAATACACTAAAAAGTACATGTAATATATATGCCAATCATGCATTTTCATCCCTGACCCAAATTCACCTTTCTTTGTTATGATATTGTTTATGTTCATAGCAAATCCTGTGGGAAATTGAATTTTTCGTATGACTTCTTTTATAGCATTGCTTTGCTGCTCCGTTAATAACCAAGGAAGGGCGCTTATATTAATTTGGTCTCCATCGCTATTTAATTGAATGGAATTTTTCATTGTATGATTGACTTCTTGAATGTCACTACAAATTTTGACAATTTTTTCTTTGTCATGCCTTCCATCCAATATTTTCTATAATGTTTTTGTTATATTCTTTCTGATATGCATTGTATCAAAAAAATGCACAATTTGTAGCTTCTCATAGTAGGGCAACCTACTAAATTTTCTGGGATAACTTTTCATTCCCTGTGGAAGCCAGCCATTAATGCCTTAACGACTTTCATGAAGCATATAAGTTAAACAAATTAACAACAAAAATCATTGTCAATTACAGCATGAGCAAACAAAACACAATATAAAATTATAAATTCCAAACATATCATATATGATAGATAAACAAGTTGATTTGATGTATAACCTTGACAATTAATTCTATTATATTCCAACTTCCATAGGTGACGTGTCATTTTTCATGGTTTTGATGTAGTCTCTTCTTTCCCATTGAAAAGATGTTTTTTAGTTGCTCGATACTTATGATTTTTGTGGAGGAAGTGCCTATACTCATTAAACATTTGCTTTCCTAAACTTGTTGAACGGCGAGATTTCATCTTTGGACCACAAATTGGACATGCAAATTTTCCCTTTGTTTGAAGACCTACAAGATCATATATAATTGGATTAAATATGTAAATTTTTATAATTATATATAATTAATATATTATTTTAAAAAATGCATGATATCTATTTTATAAAATTAAATATCGTTAAAGTGTAGTCGAACGTTATAACATACCACAAAAATGTGTTAGCCCTGGGGCATCATGAATTGTCCATACAAGCATTGCATGGAATTGAAATTGTCTTTGTCCTATTGGTCTAGAGACGTCATACATAGTGACGCCATTCCATAATTTTAGTAACTTGTCGATAAGAGGCTCGATATATACATTTATATATTTAACTTGGTACTTATCTAGTTGAATGAACATAAACATTACATAATTATTATAACCATTTTACTGCAATATATATAAATTAATGTACATGACTAATAAATGAAAAAAATATAAGTCATTATGCGACAAATAAGACAAATGAGATGCTACTACGTTAAAGAAAATTGATGTAAACAAATACCTGGAACAATCATTAACATTATTATGTGCTCCCTCTTTATTGACATCCATGGAGAAATGTTATTGTTGATAACAAAAACAGGCTACACTGAGTAAATAGATTTCAGCTCTCCAAATGGATTGACACTGTCTGCTGCCAATGAAAGCCTGAGATTACGAGGTTCTTCTTTAAACTGTGGCCATTTTTCCTCCATGTCCCTAAATGAAGAACCATCCGTAGGCATTCGAAGAATGTCATCTCCACTTCTATTCTGTGCATGGTAATCCATAAATTGTGCTAAGCTTTCACACCTAAATAATCATTGCATACGTGGAATAATGAGAATATAACAAAAAACCTTGTGAGACACCTTTTTGTTAGTTGATTTGTTCGATATCTACTGATATGGAATTCTAGACATTTTGTTACAAATTCATGTTGTTTATGATATATAATATGATCATTGGGACATGCATCTATTGCTTGATACTTCATTCCAATATCTTTCATAATGCTAGATAAATCTCGGTATGAGCGAAGTAAAATATTTGGTGGTGGTAACAAAAATTCACCAATCAATCTACAACAAAAAATAATTTGTTAATATAAAGAATATTAATGGTACATATTTCATCCTTTATTTACTAGTGATGAACAACAATTAAAATAGATAAAAAAAAGATGACATAAATGACATACCTTAACATTCGTGAGATTGCTATGTTGGATAAACCATTCATAACCTTCAAGTTCACCAACAACAATACAACAAAGAGAAGAGTTGTTTGGGAGCCTTCATAAAGGGGCTCATATGCCTTCTCAAGTATAGGTAAATCATGAACATCATCAAAGTCATCTAGTCGATCATCATCGTCAACTGCGCTACTAAATGTGTCATGGATCAATGTATTTGTACCATCATCTTCAACTGTGTTTTGTGGCGCATGATCATCTTCTTCCATATGATCATTAACTTCATCTTCAATATTCATAGCTCCATGTTCCTTCGCTTGTAAAACCACATTCTCCGGGGCGTGATAATCCATATCTTGTGCCTTAGGGCACCCAACCTTTATAATAATGATTGACACAAATAAACCATGATCATGATAAAGTGATTTTATATATATATAAAATGTTAAATCAATATAAACATTTACAAATTCAATCAATATAAAGACATACAATGAACAACTTACCAATGGACGATAATCATTCCCCCCTTCAATGTGACCATACTGCCTACAATGTTTCTTAGTTGTTGTGATTAAAAGTCTTCTCGTCTTTAAGCCCTTGCAATTATTGCAAGGACAATAACATTTCCCATCACCCTTTCTTTTCAATTTAGCCCACATTCTAGAAATTGTCTGTTCATTTTGTTCTCGACTAATATTATCTGACATGATTTTTCTTTACCAACCTTGAATATTTAGATCTTCAAAAGATATCAAACTCAAACTCTAATAATTTTTAATCATAGACAAATAACAAAATCTAATAATTCTGATATTTTGCACTAAAAAAATTCGGCATGCAACCACCCCTGCAAAAGAGAAGATAGTCTGAAGTTAATGATCAACCCAAAAAACACTTTAAAATGCTAATTCCATAACTTATTAAATTCTGATTTTACTATGATTTCCAACCATTAGACTCCTAAAATCATTATATTGAACTTGCACAACAAAATCTAGAAATCAAATTCTCAAAATGCACAAGTCTAAAAATGAAATATGATGAGATGTTGCTTTAAAATATGATTTTCAAATCTGGAAGTACAAATGTGACTTCACAACTGAATTCTGGAAAAAGACAACAACTACCCTCAACTTGGCGATATTTTCTTGAATTTTTTTTAATTTTTCCCAAAAAAATTGTCCTTAGTTCTCCACAACTATCGCAAGTAGAGCAAATTCGCGAGTATAGCAAAACACTATCACAATAAATAGGCGAACTCACAATTTCATGTTGGCCACAATTTCATTTTTTTTTATTTTCCATTTTTATCAAAATTTCGACGAAACTTAGGTTCATCAAAATTTCGACGAACTTTGGGGATAAAATTTTTAAAAAATAAAAAATTACACTTCAAATTTTACAAACACCCGACAATACATCAAATTATACATATTTCATCAGAATTTTTTGTCGGATTTTGCAGTCAAATGAGTTAGTGACACCTTGACTGATAACTTCTATGTGCTGAGTCTTAGTAATATTGATGCAGTTTTGTCTTTGGAATGGTTGCAGTCTCTTGGGAGGTACATTCAAGACTTTCGTAGAATGGAATTGGATTTTATGGTTGATGATAAAAATATTGTGCTGAAGGTTGTGTCTGATGGTGGGCCTCGAGTAGTGTCAGCCAAGAGGATGGAGGCTTTACTTAGACATGGAGAGGTGGATTGGGAAGTACAGTTCTTTTTTCTACCAAGCCTACCTTTGACAACAAACCACACTACCATGTTGACATCCAAACAGTGTTGGATAAGCATGGAGTAGTATTTGGAGACATTCCTCTAGGTCGGCCACCTAATCGTGGGTTTGAGCACACCATTGAGCTTGAGGAGGGGGCTAAACTAGTTATAACTACGCCCTATCGACACCCACTCCATTTTAAGGGGGAGATTAAGAAGACAATCAAGGAGCTACTTAGCATGGGACAATCCGACCTAGTTCTAGCTGTCCATTTTCCTCGTTGGTTGTTCTGATTAAAAAGAAGGATGGGACTATGCGCATGTGCATAGACTATAGGGCCTTGAATAAGAAAACCATAAATAACGGATATCCTATCCCTAGGATCGACGAACTGCTTGATGAGTTACACGGGGTCGTGTTCTTTTCCAAGATTGATCTTTGCTCAGGCTATCATCAGATACGAGTCCGGGAAGAAGATGTTCACAAAACTGCTTTCTGTTGTCACTATGGGAATTTTGAATTATTGGTCATGCCATTCAGACTCACAAATGCACCAGCCACATTCCAGTCATGCATGAATCACACCTTCCGTGAGCAGTTGCAAAAATTTGTTTTGCTTTTCTTCGGTGACATTTTGATATACAACAAGACATGGGATGATCACCTGCATCATTTGGATGTAGTGTTGAGTATCATGGAGGCTCAATCGCTTTACATGAAAGCTTCCAAATGTGAGTTCAAGATCACTTAGATACTCTATCTTGGGTATGTGATTGGGGTTGAGGGTGTGAATGTACACTAGGAAAAGATACATGCAATATTGGACTAGCCGCCACCAAAGAACATATTGGAATTGAGAGGCTTCTTGGGTTTGTGCTCTTACTACAGGAGATTTGTGAGGGGATTCTCATAGTTGGCATCATCCTTGAAAATCCTTACTAAGAAAGGTGCATTTCTTTGGTTTGAGGAGGCACAAGTGACATTTGAGAAGCTCAAGGAGGTCATGAGTTCATGTCCAGTTCTAACATTGCCGTATTTTACATAGTTGTTTGTCTTACAGTGTGATGCATCGGGTTAGGGAGTTGGTGCAGTTCTAATGCAAAATCAACATCTAATTGCATTTGAGAGCAGAAAGTCGAGGGACACAGAGAGGCTGTACTCCACATATGATAAGGAGATGCTAGCGATTATGCATGTGCTAGCTAAGTTCAGGTAGTACTTAGTGGGGACTAAATTCGTAGTCAAAATTGATCACAATAGTCTCAAATATTTTTTGGAGCAGAAGGACTTGAATGAGCAACAAAAAAAGTAGGTGAGTAAGATTCAAGCATATGACTTTGATGTGGAGTATATTAAGGGGAAGAAAAACATTATTGTTGATGCTCTTTCTAGGAAACCAACACTTTTCTCTCTCACTGAGATTTCAACTGATTGGAAATCTCAATTAGTGGTTGAATACACCAAAAATACTTTCTCCTGAGATTTGATTGATGGACGGGTATAAGATGACATATATTTAGTGGTCAATGACATCATTTATTACAAGAACATAATTTATCTTGTACCAGGGTCAAAGTTGAAGGCTAGGATTTTGAGGGCTATGCATGATACCCCTCTAATAGGACATCCAAGTTTCTTCAAAACTTATCATCAAATTCATGAGAGGTTCACCTAGAAGGGATCGAAGGATGATGTGTTGCAACAGGTTAGAGAGTGCCTGGCTTGTTAGCAAAACAAGGCAACACACACATTCCCTGCAGGCCTTCTATAACCATTGTTGATACCTAAACAAAAGTGGGAAGGAATATCGATGGACTTTATCACATGACTACCACGTGTCCAGGGGAGAGATTGCATATTTGTAGTGGTAGATAGATTGACAAAATATTCCCATTTCTCTGCTATAGCTACCGATTGCACCATAGTTCAGGTGGAAAAATTATTCTTCAGGGAGATGTTCATGTTACATGGACTCCTCGAAACGATCATCAATGATCATGACAACATGTTTCTAAGTATGTTTTGGCAGGAGTTGTTTCGTTTGGTAGGAACATAGTTGACACCAAGCATGAGCTACCATCCTCAAACTGATGGTTAGACAAAGATAGTAAATAAATGGGTTGAGGGATATTTGTGGAATTATGTGTTAGGGCAGCAATGTGCTTGGATCATATGGTTGCATTTGGGTGAGTATTGCTACAATACCACCTACCATATTTCGATTGGCATGTCTCCCTTCAGGGCCTTATACAGGTATGTTGCCTTATCATTTGTAGATTTGGCCTTTGATGATAGCAAGGTCCCTCGAGCCAAGGAGACAATGCAAAACTATTGGAATATTCTCAAGGCATTGAAGGACAATTTGCAACATGCATAGAATCAACAGAAAATGTATGCAGATATGCACCGAGTTGAGAGATCATTTGAGGTTGGAGACTTAGTTTTCCTACACTTGTAGCCATACAAGCAATCCTCACTAAATTAAAGTGGTGCAAAAAAACTTAAGCCACTCTTTTATGGGCCCTATAAGATAGTGAGGAGAATTGGTGAGGTTGCATACGAATTGGAGCTTCTTGAGGGAAGTAAGATTCACAACGTCTTCCATGTCTCTTGCCTCAAGAAGGCATTGGGACAATAGGTTGTGGCATCTCTAGAGCTTCCTCCACTTGATGAAGAAGGAAATTTGGTGTTAGTTCTTGAGGGTATTGTAGATTGGAGAGAGAGGAAGCTGAGAAATAAGGTGTTTCGAGAATACCTGATCAAATGGAAGGATTTACTAGTTGAGGATGCAACTTGGGAAGGAGAAGAGATTCCACGACATCCTAAGTTGAGGTTGTTGGAGGACCAATAATCCTAGAGAGGGAGGACTGTAATGTCCCTCTTCGCTTGATGTTTATTTATGAAGAAATTTTCTAATCTTTTGTTCCCGAAGATTAGAAATAAATCAAAATAAAAGGGAATAAGAGAGTAATTAAATTAAGGAAAAAAAAAGCTATAGTCCATTAATTTTATTTAATTATTCATAAAGGTGGGGCTACTTTAAATAATTTCTTTTGCTAGGCGATTCAACATGGTGGGAAATAAATCAAAATACGCCTAAGTTTCTTACTCTCAAATAAGGGCAATTATTTGATATGGATAAGACTTCTAATTTTTCAAAAATGGAAACAAGCTCTCTTCAAGGAAATCGACTGATTTTTGTGAAGAAAGGATTGGAAACTCAAGATATATAAAAAGGTTCAATTGGATGGGAAGATCATTTAGGAAAACGTCTTTGATTTTGTTCTCTATATCGAGTTGTGAAGAATATTGAACCAGGACGAAACCCCTATCTCTTTGTTGTTTGGGACAAAAACCCCATATCAATGTATGCCAATATCTGAAGCGTAGAAGATACTTGGGTCAGTATAAGGTGTGAAGTTTGGTGGAGGTATTTGTGGTGAGTAGGAGCGATTTGCAGTCAACCTGGGAGGACGGATTAAGCCTGAAAATTGAATTGCTGCATATTGAGACTAACACGTGATATGTACATCAAGGATTAGCACCAACTAAGTAGGATGATAGGCTGTCGTAAGGTCTTAACACTTTAGTTAGAAATATATCAATTATGTCAACCGGGCAGTGTTCAAAGGTTGTATGCAATAAGGGATGTCTTGGCCATCTCTCTTAGATTTTTCAAATGTTTAAAATGGTTGTAAACAAAAATTAAACTAGAAAGCCACTAAACTAGAAAACATGCAAATTTCCTAGGAATTAATACTTGCAGTTAAACTGTAAAATTTAAATGAAGGCAACTAACAACTAATGACTAACTATTGACAAAAAGTACACTTAATGACTTGTAACTAACAACAAGAGTGAGTGCTCCGAAATTTCCAAATGATTAGAACTTAAAGATTGCAAACTTAATACTACAACCTGCAGGAGTGCATAACAAAGCTCGACACAAAATAACATTCATCCAAATTCAACATGTAAAAAATGAAAGTAACAGTATTAACAAGAGAAATGCTTATCTACTCTATGAGATCCCTTGAGTGGCCAGCTCTCGGGCATTCCTATGATTAACCTAGATCACACGTGGTATTTTCATATCTTTAAAAAAATCCATCCATGGTACTTCCATTACACAAAACTATTAACTCAGAATAAGACTGGAAATGTTTATTTTATTCATATCATAAAAGTGTAACACAAAGACATAGTTGAATAGTATTCAAAGCATATCATAACAACATAACAATGCCTTTGGTGGTTACACATTTATACTACTTACAAAATCCTAAATTTCAGATGGTAGTAGATCACCATTGAAAAAGTCTTTTAACAAAATTACAACTGACTAACTTAGCAGATGTTTGTAACATAAAAACATAATAAAGGCTCAGAGTGGAGCCGTAAAGACTTAAAAAAAAAGTTTAACATAAAGCTTTAAAGAAGATTGTTGCACTTTGCACGCCTAAATTTCTGACACCTAAACTTCTAGTGCTTTAACTCCAACTGCTTGAAGTCCGCTCAAAGTCCACTTCATTCTTTGGTCGTGCAAAAGTCCTGTACAATGACTTGAAATCTATACCATTAAATCAACATTAGTTAGCTAATTTCAATCGATTTAAGAAATAAAGATTTATACATCATTTCATAAAAAGTAGACAATTATTGATCCTAAAAATAAACAATTAGCAGGGCTAAAGTGATTGGTAAGAACAATGAAGGGTATTTAGCTTATTATAATTATGAGGTTATTTATACCTCATCATAGGACGTGGAGCATAGAGATGATTTTTTGTGTATATAGATTCTAATGTCAAGTCGTGGCTCATTTTATTATGTATGGGCGCTTCAACAACAATTCTCTACTAAGATCGACATCATTTTCTAGGTTCTTGTTGTTTATCATCCATTGTTAAAATCTACAAGTCTGAGTAAAGCTTTCTGGGCAAATAATTAGACAATTGAACTCTGTAGAAAATTTTGAAAAGCTCTGGAATACGTGCATTTTATTTTATGATATTTGTTTACTGTTTTGGAAATACTTTATATGTGAATTTTGTTGAATAAATCCATCTATCAAATGGAAATTTTGCATAAACTTTTCACACTCTCGAGAAAGTATATTTCAATTTTTTTTCCAACTAGTCATGGCAACTACAAGCTCCTAATGTCTAGATAATCCCTAGACCTATACCTAATCCTCAAGTGTTAATTCATGTTGACCTTGCCTACGTATCCTTTTGGGGAATGAAAGGCTCCATGGTTCATACACCAAAGGTAAAGAAATTTCATCCTCTCCTTTTATATAAGATTGTTGGTCTCACTTTTAACTCACAATTATTCATTGAGTTTAGGCTTCTAAATTTATCCAATTAGAATAGAGTGATAACACATTCCAATCAAGTGTTGGTTCCATGCCAATCATTAGTATATGAGTGCACACAAAACCACACAATGACCATATCATTTAAACAATTCATGATGAAATAGTGATTGCCCCAAGCATACATCATCCATATACATAATGGCTAGCTTCTGCTTGTATTGCATACACATAGGTGATTGGCTCGTATATCCCTCACAAGTACATATGGGGATTAGCTTAGGCATATGCCACATATACATAGGGTGACTAGCTTATACCCACATCACAAATGCATAACATGAATAGTTTAACAAACTCACAAGTACACATAGTGACCAACTAGCAAAATGAAGTAGTTGCAACCTTGTTTGGAGCATCCTTTGCTTCTCCTAGTTCACTAAGTACATTCTAGTATGTTGGTGCATCCCAAGTGACACTATGGGTCCCATCCCTTTTTCCAATCCACCAACACCTATGATGACCAACAAGTATCCCTTACTACTTGCAGTCATCATTGGCAAGGGCATAAATATAATAACTTACATAATACATAAGACCATTTTTCATAGGGACACTGCGATTGATTCACACATACATAGTGGCTAACTAGCAACATGAAGTGGATTCAACACCACTACATGTGTCTTCCATTACCTAGTTCACTAACACTTACCCTTTTAGTGCATCTTAGCTAGAAAGGAATGCTGATGTTTCCTAGGCTGCATTGTGGGTCCCATCCTTTTCCCCAGTTCTCTACACTAGCTACGATGATAGGCAAGCATCTCATACTACTTGCTATCATCATTGAGTAAGGTGTTAAGTGTACCAACACACATCACATTAGATCGTTAATAGTTCCATAGCTCATTAATCATCTATATCATCATACAATTGTATAGGTTACATAATTAGTATGTCTTATGGTCTTACCATAGATACAAAACTAGTGCCTATAATATTAATCATTTGGATTGAATTAACAATGAAAACCATGAAACCATACCCTAGAAAAACACAACATATGAGACACACACATTTCTTTTGATACACCAATGCCAATATTGGACTTTTGAGATGGGTAGATATTATAGTACAACTCTTTTACTTGATGATGGATCACATAGTGTGATTTGAAACATTGATGCAAAAACTAGCACACAATTAAATCCAAAAAAAAACACACTTATGGGTAAATATTGTCATCTATTGCCTACATGAAACTAGTGAAATCCTATTTAAACCGTATGAAATCATGTAGCTACTAGCATCTATCACCTGCATGCTACTAGTGAAAGTTGGTTAACCAAATGATATGGCAGAATACTTATTTGGTAGAGCACATTCCTTGACTCCTGTCATGTTGGAGCAATGATAAACTTATCTATAAATGGTTCATAGGTTTTACAATTTTGGTGATCACCTTAGGATGAGGGGACAAGCTATGTTAAGATGTCCTCTACCTATGCCCTCGCAAAGTCCCTTGCTCAACCCTAGTTGTGATGCTAAGAAGTTAGTTCATGTATTAATCTTAGTTCAACATCGTGACATTAGAAAGTACTAGAACGTTGATCTAAAACATATTGTCTAAAGGGTTTACACCCTTATCTAGTCAATCTAGCTACATTACCTCAAGGGGATCCATTACACTACAATTATTTTATCAGTCTTGGGGTCAAATTATCTACACATAAGTAATATCCACATTAGATGGCCTCTATCCAACACATATGCATAAAGCAATGCAACTCATAAAGAATCAAAGTCCATTCACTTCATTTAGTTGCTATTCAAAAATACATTATTTATCAAACAATGATTAAATCCATAGTAGTACAATATCCTAGTTTTGAGTATATAACCTTTTCATATAGTACCAAAACATAAAGCTTAGCACATCATTGTGCACCCAAACAGATATAAAGGTAAAATACCATATTGAATGTGGTCATATAAACCATTAATTTTCCCATAGTTGGTAAATGCCATCCTAAGGAACTTAGTTCTAAGCTCAACATAGATAGAGGTACATAATTATGGCAAGTAGACTACCCATACAAACTAAGAGTTGTTCACGCCACCAAATCATAATGGTTTAACCCAACATCATCACTAAATGCAAGTTAGTAGGTTTCATAACTAGTTTGTAGCCAAGTCATGGCCAAGTTTATCACACCCTTATAAATTAAGGAGGTCTATCATTCCAAGAAATAAGGGCATGATAAACTTGGCCATGATAATCAGTCAAATTTAAGATAAAAGCTAGATAAAATACTAGAATCATGTCTAACAGAGTGTACTTACTACCAAAAGAAAACTTCTTGGTAATTTAGCATGCTAAAGTCAACAGTGAAGGAAATAATGAGGAGCATTTATGCAAAAATCCAGTCAAAGTGCAATCTGGACATTTATGGTAAATTCTTATTAAACTTAGGCTCAGTTTCTTGCAATGCATCTTTTATTTAGACATCAACCAGTAACAGCAATGGAATAGATAGTACATATTCCTTGAAATAGATAGCACAATGAAGACCCAGCTCAAATTTTAAGGTTAACTAAAGATATCATTGTTCAACCAAATAAGAAGTAATAGAAACAAAAGATAAACTAAACTTACACCTCTGAGAGAAATCTCCCACACAATTATTCACAACAAATAGCAGCTTTTTTTTTAATTCATGATCGTACAACCTATAACAATACACCTTACATAACAAAATTGGACGACAATTAGGACGACAATTAGGAATCAAAAGTAATATTTAGAGACTCAATTTAGTTGCTTTCAATGACATCCTTGAAGATATTGAAGTTTTTTTTAAGAATCAAAAGTAATATTTAGAGACTCAATTTAGTTGCTCGCTTGCTTCTAATTTAGAATAAGAACTGTCAAAATGGATTTGTGAGTTTGATTAATAAGAATAATAGAAAGTATAAGTGAGTCAGGCAAATTCATCACGGGAAAATTCACCGCCCTGACAAATTCACCTCAAGGAAAAATCACCGCCACAGAAAATTAATCGCAAACTTTTAATACGATGAATATTCTGCGAGAGTGAATTGCTGGTGGCGAATTTCCCTAGAGCCTTCTGAACAGTGTTTTAGGATCAGTTCTAGTTTTTCATGGTTCTTTCAATGCATTACAAGATTAAAGAATGCATAGACTTAGTTAATGTCTTTGATGCATCGACTTAGTTAAATGATTGAAAAAGATGAATTGGCATTCGATATATTAGCCACATGATGTACTGCAGATCCATAAAATTCTGTCAGACAGTTTCTATGATGTTTAAGTGCTCTCTTTGAACCAGTAAGAATTGCTTAATTGAAAGTAAATTTACATTACATCACTCGAGCAATTTACTCACAAAATTATTTCAAAAAATATTGCCACTACATATTTGAAATAATTCCTTGAATTGAGAATAAACTGCTTCCATCCAGGATACAGAAAAGCAGATTGACAAGATTTTCTAAAAAATTACAACTGCAAGTTGTAAATGTTTTATATTCCACAGTCCTATAATCATGTGCAGTATAATCTATTCAAACTGATTTTTCCGGTCTGAAACTGACAGGTTCCCATGGATATTATCATACTTACCATGCTTTTCCTCCGTTGTAGATCTGCCATTGCCCTACTCTTTTGAGCACTGCAGGGCCTCTAGAATTGATCTGTGCCGGTTGTCCATTATCATTAGGTATCATAACATACTTAGCTCTTAAATGTTAATAAGTTCCCATGGATATTATCACACTTACCATGATTTTTTCGGTGCATTTGATCTCAGTGGCTTCATAAATGAAAATGACACAACAGATGCCAAAAGAATGAGAAAACCTTTATAGTTACCGGGGTTATATGTACTCAAGTTCAGGTACAGGAATTTGGGTGGGAGTCACAAAAGTCTGGAGAAACTAGGAACCTAATGAAAATGCCATTTTCCTTTAAAGATGATATGTAACAAACCTTATTTGAAATGACTGCAGGAAAGTTTACAAATTGAAACAAATTAAAAGGAAAGTTGGAGATTTTATAAGAATAAGAAAGAGAAAGGAATACTGACTGTCATTAACAAAGTGGAGACTACTGATGCAAATATACAATCTCTTTCAATTCCCTTTCAAAAACACAATATGCTTCTCAATGAATCTATCACAGAGCATCTTCAAACAGAAGAAAATTACAGGTTAGGGGGGGTATTCATTCCTCATCCAACTATCAATACATTTTAGAAAAGCTTGAAAAGTTCATCGATAGTTAAATATTACAAGATCCTATTTTTCTATATTGCAGAAATTAAATAAAAATTTAAAACAAAATCAGATTATGGATAAGCATCATTTCCCTTTGAGCGAGCATAACATGTGATTATTATTGATAACAAATACAACTGAATCTATGGACAGTGAAGTAGGAGCACTCCTAATGTTTTCTTAGTAAACCAAACCTATTAAAAGGAATGCAAAATGTCACTACAAAACAACTGTTTTCCTTCTAATTGCAAGACTAAAAATAGAAGATAAAAAGCCAAATATTGATATACCTTGTCTTCCATCTTTCTATGCATATGAGACTAATAAAAATTTAGAAATGCATAATTACAAAGGAAATTTTATTGCAAGAGCACATAATGAGGAATTTCCAATGAAAAGTACATTAATGTGAAAAATATGCAAAGTATAAACCTTCTATTCAGTTTTACCATGGCACAGCTTCTAGCATAATTGCCATCCCATACAATCATCAAGTCTTCTTCTTTGCCATTCACATCATCTAGAGAAGTGGTCACTTTACAACAATATCACCACATTCCTACAATATCACCACATTCCTGCCGTCCCACAGCTCTTTCTTTGGACGCTTTGCCAAATGACATGCTTGTGCTAATCTTAGGCTACGCCTACAAACTGCTTTCCTCTCTGAAATGTAAGGTTTACATTTTGGTTTATCCAGATTAATACATTTGTTTGCATTACTAGGTTTTACCTTCTCCCTTTGCAGCTGTCCTATTCCTTGTTTCACAGATTTTCCCTGTTCAGGTCCAAATGCCTTTGATCACAATTTGATGGCAAAATCATTGCGTAGGACTTTTATTTTCTTATTATAGAGGTTTGTTGTTGGTGCAAGGCTATCATTCTCTTGTCCTGCTTTAATACACTTGTAGTAGGGACTACGGTCTTTGACGACGGGGAAAATATGGACATTAAGCTTAATTTTGTTTTTGCTATCATCTACCCGCTCAAAAACGCAGACATCTCCTTCCTCAAGATTATTACCAATTGAAAAATGTTTCCATCCACCAAGCATGAGAGCTCTAGGGAGATCTCCGTGGAACCGTACAGGCCATGCCCTTTTGTTAGGATCCACAAGAGTCACATCTGTTCTTTCTCTTGGTAATTTGAGATTATCTACAAATGCATTTGATATTCTCTGCAGAATAAATTTTCACACAAACCAAGCAACATTAACCTATTAAGACCCATTTAAAGCCTATTATTCAAAAACACATAACAAAATACAGAAAACAAAATATACTATAGACTGCAATAGATTGGCTTCTTCAACCTCTGTCAAACTCTCATAATGCAGACTTCCAGGGTATAGGAGACTGCAATATAATAGAGATTGATGAATATCACCCAGATCTAATGACAGTATATCTAAATACAAGCAGGCATAGAGAGAGGCCAGGGAATCTTACAATCCTAAACAAGTGGTATACCATTGATGGCTGCATAGTTACTAAGTCAAAGGGGTTTTCTGATACGAAAGAATTAGCAGGCCCCAGGGCCTTCTTCTTTTCTACTGCAGTAACAGGACGTCTGGCAGAAACACAATAACTTTTCGTCTTTTTCCTTCTCTGGGTTTTTGTCTTCGCAGATTTCACTATCTGACGTTCCTTTTTGGTAGCAGATGGATTGAAATGTTCAGGACTGTCGGAAGGATGGCCTGCATTCAAATTAAAATTTGTAGTTATTCAAATGCTAAGCTTAGAGTTTCTCATAATTTAGGAGACACAAGTTTGGCAAATTTTCAAATTTTCATTGAGGACAAAGCTTTTACTTACTATGAGAAGAAGGTTTGGTTTTTTTCACTTTATTTTCAGCATCTGTTGTTGATTTTCTTTTCAAATCAACTGGCAATTTTCTGTTCATCAAGTGATCAGAACTCGTCAAAATAGCACTAGCATTGGCAGTAAGATCAGGGCATCTTTTCTGTGAACCATAATCATTCTGGATCTTCTCAGAATGAAATATAGGGAAGTTTTTTTCACACCCATTCTTCCCAAATATCCTAACTCTGAAACATATCGTACAGATGTATTTAAATACTAGAAAATCCCCAAACTCTATTACATGTTGGTGTACAAAATTTTCCCAACCCTTGCCAAAAAATTCAATTTTAGTACTTGTACTACATAGTTTGACATTGCACCGCAGGCCCTCAGGGCCTTGCAAAACCCCATTCCGTCCCATTCCAATCTCACCTCTGACTCTTTGAGCAAAGGCGGGAGGAATACGCTGCAGTAAACAAAACCCATATAAAATGAACTTTCAACAAC
>VDFB02046934.1:0-16144 GCA_007258455.2 Sequoia sempervirens | reverse complement strand
AAACCAATTAAATTCAATTTTTCTTTTTTTTTTTATATATATAAAAATTTCAAAAAACAAAAACACAGTCCCTTTGTATTTCCAGAATACAAAATATTCAAAACAGGGACAAAATAAATACATATATTTTTAAAAGATGAACTCCATGGCTTTACAAGCCAATATATATATATATATATATTTATAAAAACTACAATCCATTTCCCAATTCAAATTGGGAAAATTAACAATAGAAAAATGAAACACAACAACATGGTTTAAAATTCTAGTTTGAAATGTCAAATCTTTTGGTTTCCTTCTATTTTCCATTGTTTGATTCTAGTTTGGGTTTCATTTCCAAATTTCAACAAGTTTGCAAGCTTTCAAAACAATTTCTCATGGAATACATTAGATTTGATCAACATTTCAAAGATTTCCAAATAGCATAATGAGGATTTAATCCATTTTCAAAATGAAACAAAGCAAGAACAAAAGGGGAACCTGATTTTTTCTCCAAGCTTGAAGCCTTCAACAATGGTGTTTTCAACTCCTCCTTTTGGATTCAGCTCAAACAAGGGTCTCCAATTCTTCACCAATCCAAGCAAAACCACAACCAAGAAATTTTTCCCCAAATTGAAAGTTAAAAATTATATCCATTTTCATTTGCTAAAATAGAGGTTTTCCCCAAATTGGTCAAACCCCTAAAATATCCCCACCCACTAAATTTATTGCACAATTTGGAGGATATTTTCTATTTCTTTTAAATTTAAAACCAGTTTCTATTTTCTAATTCCAATCACATGCATTTTCCAAATTTCTTTAAAACAAAAGAATACATTCTTTGTAAATAATTTACTTTCTCAATAATTTCGAAGGAGTGAAATTAAACACATTTCATTTATTTTATTTATTTATTTTAATTTATCTCCAAATATCCAAATATGATTTATATTTATATTTTGATTAAATCTTAATATCCAATAATTGCCCAAAACCACTATCACATTTAATAAAACACCATTAATATAATTACTCAATAAACTCAATCTAATTTTATTAATTAATTCAAATCAATCAATCAAATAAATGACATTTCAACATTGCAAATAAATACACATAAACATCAATTTACTACGGAAGCCACTTGATAACCTCTATAATTTGCAATTAAATAAATACTCAAGATGCAAGGGACCGAATTAAAACACCCAACCCAACAACAACTCGACGACACGCTATGACTAGGGTGACGACTTGGCATAGAAAACCTAGCTACTATCTCCCAATCAATTTCCGTTGGTCAATGGACACGCTCAAACCTGTGAACCAGGTGGAGTCGATGTCATGTACTTGTCAACCTGCGAACAAAGAGTACATCGAACATGCATAGATACATAATATAATCAAACACACCGTGAAGAGGAAATCTCATAATCGTAGGGCACTCGCAAGCGAGTGATACAATCCCGTCCCCTTCACCAATACAATATCACTAACTGACACATCTAACATCAATGATATGATCAACAGCATAAAACATCATTAAATCAAATATTTGTTAAGCTAATCCAAAACATGCCATAAGGATAACATCAGAGTAAAATAACATCCCATCAAAATATAACATTCACATCCTTTAACAATTGCGATCAAAAGTAACCAAGTTCCAAGGTCAAAGCATAAACAAAACAAATCATTACAAAGAAACCACTGCCGATCCAAACATCCAAAATGGAGGGGTGTTACAAAGAAAACCAAAAGAAATTTGTTTGGCAAACTGAAATTTAAACCCTGTTGTTGTGTTGTCAAATTTATTGTTTTATTGCAAAATTTCTGTAGAAAGGTTGCACAATTTGTCTATTAAATGTGAATTTGGGTATATATATTCATACATATGCCTGTATATATATATATATATATATATATATATTATTTATATAAATATATATACAAACATATTTTACAAATATGTTTTGTATTTTGTTATTCTGAAAAAGTTCTTTTTAAAAGAAAAATGGGTTACACATAAATTTTTTGTGAAGAAGCAGGGGAGGTAATGGTTTTTTAAATTTTTATTTTGAAAATAAATATAAAAGCAAGTTTTCATTTGGGTATGTGGGATGGGCGCAGCCCTCGCTGCCACATCCCACGCCCCAGTGGAGGGGTGCTGCTGTGGCATCGCTTCCCCACGTACTCATGGGGAGGTCACATGGGAGACCTGGCTCTGCTGTGGGAGGGTTGGCACAGCCTTGGTCGCTATTCCTATAAACACCTGCCAAGCAAAAGTTAGTTTTTTAAATTTTATTTAATTTAGCTTTTATTTATATTTTATATTTATATAATATATAATATATAATATATATATACTATATATATAATATATATATATATCATATATATAATATATATATATACTATATATATGGCCATATATATATACTATATATATAATATATATATATAATTATATATATATATATATATATATATATATATATATATAATATATATATATACTATATATATAATATTTATATACTTATTATATATATAATATATTGTAAATTAAATAAATGTTTTGTTATTAATTATTTTAATTAAATGGGGTTGATTTAAATGAGTTGAAATTTAAATTGTTTTTTTTATAAAAATATATTTAAATAATATTTATATATATTTAAATAGATATACATATAATTGTATATACGTGTAGTATATAATTGTATATATGTTTAATATATATTTATATTTAAATATATTGATTTTAAGAGGGTTGATTTATTTAATGATGCAAATATTGATTTTGTAAAAGAGTGGTATTTTTGGAAAATGGATTTTGATCCTTTGTTTAATTAAGGAAGTTGGAAAATGTGCATATGGTTAAATAGATCATATTTAAACGTGAGAAATGAATTTTAAATTTGTATAGATAAGGTGTTCTTGTTTTAATGAATATTTAATTAGTAGAGATGTATATGTCCAAATATTGATTTTATAATGATTTTACTGTAGCACAATCGAGTTTAATCATTATGTATAGTGAAGAGATAAACTCTAGATAACCACGTTATGCGACATCTTTTAACACCTTAATGTTGTCATCCATCTAGAGTTGAATTATGTATCGACCTTGCTTAGAGCAATTTTATGACTATTGTGTTATGTCCAGGTAGCTATTTTTATAATGAAATGATTTTAATTGGGAAATGGGTTTTTAGTATATTTAAATGTTAATGGGAAACCAAAGTAAACCTTTAGATTTAAATTCATTATCGCTGTTCAAATGTGCGAGTAGTTATTTAATAAGGGAATGTTTTTAAAGGAAATAGTTATTTTAAAATGATATGTTGTAAATCGAAGAAGTAAATGCTTATCTTACTATTATTTAAAAGTAATTAGGGAATTTAATATTTGGTTTAAATTTCATCTTTTGTTTGAAATAGACGTTATTAAATTAGTGTTATTAAGGCAATAAATTACTAAATGTTAATGAAGGAAGTGGGTTTAGGAAACCCAAATATAAATTTAATTCCTATTTGATTGCTCTTCTTGAATGTGCACTTCTTTGGTTTTCGCTTTGGGGAATTGTTTGGAAGGGTTGTTAAGTCTTCCATAAGGGGTTTAACTTTTGGGGTTGTGGTTTTATGTTAGTCAACCGTTGTATTGCCTTGGGAAGGGCATATAGTTGTATCCTGTTGTACAACTCGGTTTTCACGAATGGGGATGGTTTGTGTCTCCTTGGATTAAAAGCGGTTTATGTGGTTTGTGCCTCCTTTGGAAGGAGTGGATTATGTGTTTTGTTGCCTTCAGTGTTTGGAGAGGGTTTTGACTTTTGTTGTCTCCAGTGTTTGGAAAGGGTTTTGACTTTTGTTGTCTCCAGTGTTTGGAGAGGGTTTTGACTTTTGTTGCCTCCAGTGTTTGGAGTGAGTTTTCATTATGTGTTCCTCCTAGAGTTGGAGTGATTTTATCTTGTTGGTATGCACTAAGGATTCCCTTGGTGATTGGTTTTATTTGGTATGTTGTCAAGTAGAAGAGTGGCTTCTGTTAGGGGCCAGAGCCCAAAGAGGTAAACTGGGAAACCTTCAGAAGTGGTTTAATCAAGTGATAACTAAATTAATGTATTTGGAGGTTAGGTAGTTTTTCACATTAATTAAGATAATTGAGCCTTGCTCATGGATGCAAGGGCTTGTATAGACTTGGGATGAGATAGAAAGGCCTGGAATGGCAAGGTCATTTATCTTGTCCTTATGAAAGGTATTTGATTCCGCATGAGTGAGTATGGGTGCCGGGATTTGGTAGAGGCCACTAGGGAAACCCATAGTGGGGGCCGGAGCCTAGGAAGATTTCCAAAGGATATCCCATGATGAGCTATGTGATGACACTCTTTCTACGACAGCAGTTGGTATTTGGTTTTATGTGTATGGTCTTCTTATCATACTCGATCTATTTTATTTCTGGAAGCAATGTGACCTCTGTCAGTGATGTTGGAGTTGTACTTGTGTTATCTTTATGGATGTTTGGTTCATGTGTTTGGTTGTGTTAGTGTGAGTTAGCCTGTGTCTAGGAGTGGATGGTCTTGTATAAGAATTCCTTGTTACTATTTCCTAGCACGGGGGATGAGCCTTCGGGTATCACATGGTTGGGTGGAACGTGCACCTTAATCCGTTGGGTCGTCTTCTTGTTCGTGTGGACGAGATTTCTAGTTGGAGAGCTCGTGGGAACCAGTTTCTTTCATGCTTTATTCTTTCCTGTTATTATTGTAATTTTATTACCCCTCATTTGTTATCGAGGTGGAAGATGTATTTTGTAACCTTGTTATTGGATTTACCTCATTCGGGGAATGAGAGTTGTAATCGTATTGTAAATTATTTTATTGGAAACATGTAGTATCTCTTATGCTTTGATGTATTTAACATGTATGGAATGTTTGTGTTCTTAATTTATTAAGTAATTAAATGTAATGTTGTCAATTCATGTTTCTTGTTTGGGGTTTTAAGTAATCTCAGTCTCGTAACCTTAGAGGCTGTTGGCAATGAGTAGTGAAATTTTATGTTATTTGTGCCTTAAAATAAATAAATAGTAGGTTTGAGTAGTTAATTGCAACTTCCTCTAGGGTTGCGTGGCGAGGCATTACAATTTAAGTAATACTAGAGAACACAAAGAATTGTAGAGTAGTTGGGTTGTTGGTTGAGGAAACACTATTCACATATGTTTTGAACACCTTGTGTAGTCCACTCTCTTAATCTTATGCTACAAAATATTGGGAATAAAATTGATTGGATGAAAGAGTTGTATGCAAAGGCCGAGGATGTCAAAATATGCATAACCAAACACCACCTATTATAAGTTATTTTTAGATCAATTTCAAAATTGGAGCTATTGAAGATAAGTGAAATAGTGTAAACTTTTATATTTTCATAATTTGATTGTGTATTCTAATTCTTTTCAAATTTTGTTTCTAAATTCATTTATTTTGAATAGGTTGTTGAGACCATTTCGCCTCTTAACACAATCATCTTGAGATGACTTGTGAAAGAGAGGCACTTTCAAACATGGTGATTAGCCAAAGGGTGATCCCACAACACGAGTTTACTTTTTTTGGCCAAATTGGACATTGAACTAAATTTTTTAAACTAAATCTTCACTTTTGGGCGCCTATAGTGGCTAAACCGTGAGGAATTTGAATCTGTAGATTCTAAATATATTTTTTTCAATTTTTTTGGAATCATATTGCACTTCTTTTTCCATCTCCTTTGAAAACTAGTTTTTAACAGTAAACACCATTTTTAAAGAGTGACACTACTGGCTAATAGAACTTTTTTTCTATGAAGGATAAAATTCTATTTTTTCAAATTCTAGATTCCTCGTAACTACTTATATCTAGTGCATGGAATTGATTTCATAGCATTTCATTGAATATTTTTTTCTTAATTAAGTTTCAAAGTCAAACCAATTACAATTTAAACATGATTTACTGGCTAAAACATAACTTTTTTATATGTATCGAAATTCTTTTTTTTGGATCAAGATATCAATATTTGATGCATTGATATTTTTCAATTTTTTGATAATGCTTTATTTTTCCATTAATGCGGGGACAACGAAACTTGATTTTTCGGTAAAACCATTCACAAAAAAAAAAATATAATAATCAAATTAATAATTTAAAATTTATACTTTTTGGGAGAGCTTATAATGGGACTATATAGTTACAAAAACTAAATTTTTAAATGAAGATTCAGTGATGATCCCCCAAAAGGAAAATCAAAACTGGTTTTTTAATCATCATTTTGATAGATGTAAAAGAGACTTTGTTATAGGTATGGTTTAAAACTAGTGGGGTTCTATCCAAGGGGGTTTGATCTAAGGTGGTTTGATCAAACCCCCTTCAATTGGAATCCTTTAAATGAAACTTTTCAAGGTTTAAATCATTATATTTCTAAAAATATGTGATTTCAACAAAAATCATAATGTCCCAAAAAGTGTAAACCACTATTGTGGGATCACCCCAAAATTGGTATATATAGAGGCAAAGTGACACTAATAGGGCAACAAATATTAAGTGGATGATTTTAGATGACTCTTGTTGGGATTGTGTGAGTATCTCCTTAATTTCACTAAACCCATTGTGAGCATGATTCATTATATTGGCATAGACAAGCCTTGCTCGAGAGAGATATATAATGGTATCAACTCAATGGTTGAGAAGATGAAGAGCATCATAAATGTGAAAGAGGAAGACCCTGAAGAAATTTTTCAAACAAGTGCACACATTGCTTAAGAAAGATGGAACACAATGACCACTCCATTACATCTTCTTACCTTTGCATTGAGTCCAAAATATTACAATGTTGAGATTCTTTTTGTGCCAACAAAGGTTGTCCCACATACAGATTTTGAAGTTGTTGAAGGGTACAAGGCAACATTTGATAGACTCTTCCCTTATCCTAATTTGCAAGATGTAGCCACGAATGACTTCATTGATTTTGTACATTCAAATGATCAAAGTATTGAGACTCTTCGTGATAAGTTTAATAAGGATGCTCACAGTTGATGGTACTTCCATGGCCAACAAATCCAACACCTACAACCCCTCACAATTAAATTTTTATCACAAGTAAGTTTAATAAAAAATTATGTTTTAGTCTTTAAAGTTTCAAACTTTTATTTATATTTTTTAATTTAATTTTTATAATGTATAACTCTTTATTTACGTTGTCTTCATCAATTGCTAGTTCATCTACATCTAAGATGAGTTGGAGCACATATTCTTTCATGCACTTAGTAAAGTGCAATAGATTGCACTCAAAACTTGAGTAGATAACTTATTATGTGTGCATTCAAACTTGTGTCTCCTTTCACACAAACAATGTGACTACAATGAAAGGGACATAAAGTTCTAGGATATAGAGTTGGAGCATACTGACTTAGATGCTTCCACTTCCTATCATATTTCACTTGAATTCAAAAGCCAACACACTTTTAGTGCAAGTGGCATTAGCACTGGCATTACTTGTGGTTCATCTATTGTTCCTACATCACCTAATGTTAATGATGATGATGATATTGAAGGTTTAGAAAAACCATTTGATGATTAAAACTAATGTTGAACTTGATATTATTATTTTAATATTGAATAGTGAACTTGAAGTTTGAGCAATCAATATTTTATAATGTTTTATCATTTGTATTTTAAATGACATTCAATTTTATGGTGGCTTTGTTTATATGATGCTATGTGATATTCTAATTTGAATGTTTTATAATATTTCTGATTTTTACATTTTTTTTGTACAAACAAATCCAAAATGAACCCAAACTTCCAAAATAAATTTGTTGGATCAACCAACTCGGACTAGGTTTCGTACTAGAACTAGAAACATAGTTTTATAACATAGCCTAAAACAACATCCCACTCAAGTTCAATGGAAAAATTCTTTCAAGCTCCCTCATCCTATGCTACACATTAAGCCACCTCTTTTCTTCAACAATTTCCACAACCCACTTTAACTAGAAAAACATCTTATAGGGCTCTCTATAGGAAGGAGGGCTCTCTATAGGAAGGATTTGATACCATATATTAGACTATTAAAGAAAGTGACATAGACAACATAAATTGACTCAAAACAACTTGCTTTAGCTCATTCATTATCTTCCACAAACAAATACATTACAATTTTTGAGTGCTTGTAACTAGTTGGGGTACAACCACCTAGCCACCAACTTGACACAAGGTATTAAAGGTAGTGTGTTTAATTGTAGGAACTTAGTATTCATTCTCAAGATTTGAGAGAAAATATAATTTCCAATTAAATAACTTCTTGTGATTAAAAATGTCATAGTGTTAGTTTTATGATCAGATTTAAAGTACATAAATTAATTCAAAAATCATACACAAGAACACAATAGATACCCTCGGAAAACCCTCCTCTTGAGGGAGAAAAACCCACCAACAATATATCACTTATATATTGAATCTCAAAGAGAATATTTTACAATGAAGGCCGATAATGAGGCCAATAGAGTGCACCAAAAAACTGAAGCTATCACAATAACAACTCAGATGTAATTTGCTGAGTCACCAATAATGTCAATCTGCACTTGAGAATAATTTGCACTTGATAAGGCTCAAACTTATGACGAACAATGAATTGAATAGATGATGGAATGAGATGCAACCAAGGACTATAAATACAACATTGAATGGAGGGACGTGACCCCTCAATAAACATAAGTCGGCCTTGAGTAAATAATCACGCCTCTACATAAGAGGTCAACCCCTTTAGAAAATCACGCCACTTCATGCTATAACAAATATTAAATCATAACAAAAGACGTGTCTCTTCAAACTTCTCAAGTTGGCCAAGATATTGAATATAATAAATACAATTCAAATAGTCGTTAGGCTACATTTGAATTGTCTCCAATCGTGGATTTGGAAGAAGCAGCCCAACGTTGTCATTATAACATCAACACTCCCTCTCTGCTAGGGATGATACTTCCAGTTGCACAAGACATATCACCTCATTGTGATGTCTACCACAATGGCTACAACCATATGTGGAAAAGAGAGATATCACCTCATTGTGATATCAGATATCACCTCAACATGATATCAACCATAATGGCTACAACCATGTATGGTATGTACAAGTGTTCATCACTTGTGTGATGTCACCTCAACATAACTTTCACCATGGCTCTCCTAGAGGGTGAAACACAAGTACAAAAAATCATGATGGACTCTCTCACATGATGCTGTCATGGAGTCACACACATGGCATCCACCATGGCTCTCCCAGAGGGTTGAATCAAGGGATTTCACCTCGAACTTCTCTTATAGAGAACTCATTAACAAGGGATTTCACCTCGAACATCTCTCATAGAGAGGATCATTGATACTCAGACTCCTTAGTTAAGGCTGTATTCTCCACCATACCAAGCTTATCTCGAAAGTACACAAACTTTATCCTAGAGAGAGGCTTGGTGAGAATGTCTGTCGTCTGCTCATCAGTGTTGAAATACCTCAATTGTATAGCTTTCCTCAATACCATATCTCTGATATAATGGTATTTGATCTCAACATGCTTGGTTTTGTCACAAAACACAAGATTGACAAAAAGCTTCACATAGCTCTGGTTATCACAATGAATGATAGTAGGCTTCATTGATTGTCCAAACAATCTTGCAAGGAGCTTATGAAGTGACACTGCTTCTCGAGCTACCACACAAGCTGCAAGATACTCTGCCTCTGCTGTACTCAATGCTATAAATGACTTTCCTGTTGCACCAAGAAATCATAGCAGATCCCAAACTGAAGCAACATCCAGAGGTGCTCTTTCGATCAGTAACACTCCCTACCCAATCAAAATCAGTATAACCATATAGCTCCAAATCAACATCTGAAGAATATCTCAACCCATATCCAACTGTGCCACACAAGTATCTCAAGATATGTTTAGTTGCAACAAGATGTATCTGTCTCAATTCACACATGAACTGACTAAGTGCACTCACAACATAACAAATATCTGGTCTAGTGTTAACTAGATACATCAAGGACCCAATCAACTATCTGTACATCGTGAGATCCACCAAGTCTAAACTAGCTGCAACGTCTTTCAACTTATGTAGGTTGGTCTCCATAGGGTGTTGACATGGATTTGCAATCCATCAAACCAAACCTCTTAAGTATATCAATGGTGTACTTCCCTTGGCTTAGAATCATCTCTTTTGGCTTTTGCCAAAATTCTAAGTCAAGGAAGTAATGCATGAGCCCAAGGTCCTTCATTTCAAACTTAGAAGCGAACTCCTTCTTACATTTGAGAATAAGGTGATCTTCTCCAGTAAGAATCAAATCATCAACATACAAAACCAAAATCAATGCTTCACCATCAATTACCTTAAAGTATAGATTTGAGTTTGCATCATTCTTAGAGAAGCCCAAGCTTGAAAAGTACTGATCAATTCTTTCGTACCATGCATGAGGAGCTTGCTTAAGACCATACAAGGCCTTCTTCAGCCTGCAAATATGAGACTCCTTCCCATGTACCTCAAATCCATCAGGTTGCTTGATATAAACTTCTTCCTCAATCACACCATTCAAAAAAGTTGTCTTCACATCCATATGATGAATTTCCATCCTCTAGATTCAACAATGGCAATAATGGTTCTGATAGAAGTGTAGCGAGCAACAGGAGCAAATGTTTCTTCATAGTCAACTCCCTCTTTTTGTGAGAACCCTCTAGCCACGAATCTTTCCTTGCACTTCTCAATAATCCCATCAACCACATGCTTGATCTTGAAGAGCCATTTTGAAGATACCACATATTTTCCTTTAGGTCTAGGAACGATGTCCCAAACATCATTCTTGAGACTTGACTAATACTCCTCGTTCATAACATCTTTCCAAACTTGTTGACTAGAAGATACCTCAACACTGGAAGGCTCAGACTCAATAATCAGACTCATCAAAGCAACATAACTGGAAAAATTATGTGGCCTTTTGCTTTCTCTAAAGGTACCTCTAGGAGCTGCAAACTTCTCTGCCTCTTGCATAGTTTTCCTAGCTCGAAGAGGTCTTTTTCTTCCAATCACAATATTGATAGGCCCATCAGTAGGTTCCAAGGGCTCAATTGGATCAATATCTTCCTTTGGATCTAAAATCTCCCCCTGAATCTCAGGAGTATGGTCAACTGCTATATCCTGAGGAGACTCTTCATTATCAATCTCCATATGAGTACCCTTGGATCTCCTGAATGCAACATCTTCCTCAAATGTGACATCCCTACTGATCTCGATCAACTTCTAGCCTGGAATGTATATTTTGTAGGCTTTTGATGTCTCACTATAGCCCACAAATATTCCCTTCTTTCTAGAAGGCTCCAACTTTGTTCTCTTTTCCTTTGGAATATGAATATAAACTGGACATCCAAAGATCCTCAAATGACTCACCTCTAGCTTCTTTCTAGTAAAGGCTTCTTCAGAAGTCATGCTTTCCAAGATTTTGTGAGGACTTCTATTCTGAACATAGATTGTAGTCCTAGAAGCTTCTGCCCATAGGAAAGTTTGCAGATCCTAGTCATGGATCATGGCTCTTGCTGCTTCCACGATTGATCTATTCTTTCTCTTTGCAACACCGTTCTATTAAAAATTATAGGGAACATAGAACTCCCTCTTAATCCCTGCTTCAACAAAGAAATTCTGAAAGCTGCCAAAAGTGTATTCTCCTCCATTATTAGATCTTAGGACTTTGATTCTTTTCCTAGAAAGGTTCTCTACTTGAGCTTTGAACTCCTTGAACCTTTCTAACACTTCCTCAGACTCTTTAGTTTTCAAAAAATAAATCCAAGTCTTTCTAGAGCAGTCATCAATAAAAAGAATATAATACAAGAAACCACTCGAACAAGGAATAGACATTGGACCACATAAATAAGAATGAATGAGATCTAGAATACATTTAGATCTAGTTTCTCTACTATGAAATGGACCTTTAGTATTCTTACCCATAGCGCAACCTCTGTAAATATCTTCATGCTCTTGGTTCAACTTCAAAAGACCCAAGACCATCTTGTCCATGATAGGTAGAGCCCGAAAGTGAAGATGAGCCAATCTTCGATGCCAAAGATCACATAAGCTTGAAGTATCATGAACTAATGCATAAAGTGGACGAGTGCATAGCCTATAGAGGCTCTCGTGTCTAACTCCAATTACTTGAGCAGTCTTGAAGTTGAAATTCTTCGTCCACACAAGTACTTTGCCTTTGGAGAAGGCAACTTGATATCCTTTATCTTCTAAAGCGGAAATGGAGATGAGATTTCGCTTGATTCCTGGAATATAAAGGACATCACATAACTCTAGTGTAATGCTGAAATCCAAATGTAGAGTAGAGGTCCCAATCCCTTTCACGGAGTGGCTAGCATCATCTCCAATAATGACTTGTTCAGAAGAATCTCTCTCCACCAAGCTTGATAAATGCTCCTTAAAACTAGTAATGTGTCGAGAAGCATCACTGTCGATCAACTAAGTGTTGGTGTCTATAGGTACATTGCTTGACAATGCCGAATAAAAAAAGTATTCACACAAGTCCTTCTAAGGAGAGGCATCATCAATATCTGCAATGGTGGCCTGCTGCTTCGGCCTAGATGGACAATGCTTAGCAAAGTGACCATACTTGTCACATCTAAAACATTGGACTTTAGATAAGTCTCTCTTCTTCTTGAATGTAGGGGGGCACCATCATTTTCGTTATCTCCATTCCTTTTGAAGAATCCTTTCTTCCCATCTTTTCCTTTCTTCTTCAAAGAGTGAGAGGCGAGAACATGAATATCTTCATTAGTTGAACTTTGACCAATGCCTCTAGCCACCAACCTTGATTCCTCTTGAATGCAGTCGGTCCTCAAACGATCAAACTTAGGAAGTTTGGATCTTGCACTGATTCCTTGAATGTAGGACTCCCATGATAAAGGAAGACCATTGAGAGAAAGCATGGTCAAGTCCTTATCATCAATCACATGACCAATTGTAGAGAGCTGATCTCTCAATTTTGAAATCCTCATGAAATAGGCAATCACTGTTTCTCCTTTCGCCATCTTCACATGGTGTAGTTGTTGCTTCAGTGCAAGTGCCTGGCTGGTGTTGTTGATTTCGTACATCTCCTCCAATGTTTTGAACATGTCCCTTGCCATCTTCAACTTGGAGACAATCGGAACAATATGATCTTTAACAGAATCAACCATCATCTTCTTTGCCTTGATGCCTTCCTTCCTCCACTTCAACTTCTCTTCTTCCTCCTCAGGTTTGAGATTTTTAGTCTCCACAAACTTAGCCAAATCATTCTCTTCCAAGGTGATCATGATTTTGAACCTCCATAATGTGTAGTTGGATGCTCCCTTGAGTCTATCCTCAATTTTAAGACCATTCACCATCTTGATTAAAATAGAGATAGACAAAGATATGAAAAGAGAAGAGTATCGCTGCAATAAAAAATCTGATCACGATCTCCTTCAAACCCGCTTTGATACCATGTTAGTTTTATGATCAGATTTAATGTACAAAAATTAATTCAAAAATCAGACACAAGAACACAACATATACCCTGGGAAAACCCTCCTCGTGAGGGAGAAAAACCTAGTAACAATATATCACTTATATATTGAATCTCAAAGAGAAAATATTTTACAATGAAGGCCGATAATGAGGCTAATAGAGTGCACCACAAAACTGATGCTATCACAAGAACAACTCAGATGTAATTCACTGAGTCACCAATAATGTCAATCTGCACTTGGGAATAATTCGCACTTGATAAGGCTTGAACTTATGATGAACAATGAACTGAATAGATGATGGAATGGGATGCAACTAAGGAGTATAAATACAACATTGAATGGAGGGACATGACCCCTCAATAAACATAAGTTGGCCTTGAGTAAATAATTGTGCCTCTACACAAGAGGTCGACCCCTTTAGAAAATTGCACCACTTCATAATATAACAAATATTAAATGATAACAAAAGACGTGTCTCTTCAAATATCTCAAGTCGGCCAAGATATTGAATACAATAAATACAATTCAAATAGCCGTTAGGCTACATTTGAATTGTCTCCAATCGCGGATCTGGAAGAAGCAGCCCGACGCTGCTAATAACATCAACACTCAACACATCAATTAAGCGATCAATGAATTTGATTTTCTCCAACTCATCAACACAATATGGAATAAAATAATTTGGAGAACCTTTTTCTCACCTCACCATCCCCAATAATTTCATTGGGTGTGCTATTCCAATCAACCATTCAAACAATAATATAACTAGCAATTTCACCTTGTTGTGCAATGTGTACATCAAAGAGGTGTGGAAGGTCAATTAGAAAAAAAATTGGTATATTTTTTGCATACATTTGTGTAGTTCATGAGGTCAATTGGTAGGCCATTTAGAAAATAATGTTTGTGCAACAAAGGTCTCAATGGAGAAGTGACAACTTCAAATCAACTATGCATCCACTTATAGAGATCAAAACACGATTGAAACAAAACCTCTAAATCAAGCTCCATTACCAATAGGCTCATGTTATGTTTGCAAAAAGAGATCCGTCAGTCGATGGATCGGACAGGAAACATTTTCAGATCGATCCGGAAACCGGATCGTCAGATCGATCAGGCGCGTCGGCGCGCATCGACAAAGTCAGCGGATCGTCCGAAATCAAAGATCGTCGAGACAAAAATTGAGATCCGTCGAAATCGTGGGCGATCAAAGATCTATAAAGATAAGGGGAGATGGAGATAGACAAAGAGACACAAACATAGAGAAATAGAGACAAAAAAATAGAGGGAGAGAGAGAAAGATAAGAGAGTGATGGAGAGAAATAGGGGGAGATAAGGAGAGGGGGAGATAGAGATATATCTTTGTTTCTCTCTTTTCTCTTTTTGTATCTCCCTCCTCTTCTCTCAATTTCTCAATTTCTATCTTTGTTCCTCCTCTCTTTCTCTCTTCCTTTCTTTTTTCTCTCCCTTTGCCTCTCTATATCGTATCTCCCTCTCCTCTCTCTTTTCTCTCTATTTATTTTCCTCAAGTGTGCAATGGGTACATTGAAGAAGTCTTAAAGGTGAATTATATATTCTCCTCTCTTCTCTCTCTATTTATTTTCCTCAAGTGTGTAATGAGTACATTGAAAAAGTCTTAAAGGTGACTCTCTCTCTCTCTCTCTCTCTCCCCTATATGTTTCTCTCATTCTCTATTTCCCCTATCTCTCTTTATCACTTTTCTCTCCCCTCCCCCTCTCCCTCTCCCTCACCCCATTCTATATATCTCTCTCTCACAAAAAATTGATAAAACTATTAGATTTTTATATATTAATTTAATCTATATCATATAAAAGATATATATTATATTATATTTTTGTTTTATAATTTCTATTAGAGAATCTAATTAATAAATATAACTATAATATTATTTTTAAAATGAATTTAGTAATTTACATTATATAAATATAATTATAAAAATGTTACAATTTATATTATACCAAATATTATGGCTCTAAGAAAATTCACCACCAGCAATTCACCGCCAAATATTATATAGAGTACTATTATATTATATTATTATTTTTAAAATGAATTTACATTATATAAAATATAGGATATAAGAATATAAATTATATTATATTAAATATTATTTGGGTTCATAGAACTTTTAATAAAAAAATTAAAATTCTAACATCCATAAAGTATTTCTTTGTTTGGATCAACCAAAATGAATTCTACACATTGTATCATATTATATTTTATATTTTATAATATAATATATAATTTATATATAATATTTTTAAAAAATAATACATCATTAAATTATAATATATAATAATAAATATAATTATAATAAAATTTTATATGAACTAAATGTATAATCAAATAATAATAAATATATATAAATGATAAATCTCCAATTTCCTCCCTGCGACTAAAAAGCAGAATAGTATCCCCCAAACAGGTTTAAAGCTTCAATGGTTTCGAGCTATCTATATATCAAGCACTACAAAACCCATAGACGTTATTCCCTCATATTGGAGCTTAGGTCACATAATTCGAAGTATGATTATTTAGAGACTACAATGGAACATTCTTCACCTGGGTGCTTTCGAGACATTGCTCGTATGCCAGCT
>VDFB02046933.1:0-13932 GCA_007258455.2 Sequoia sempervirens | reverse complement strand
CTGGTATTTCAAGGGGACTTACGGAATTGTTCAGCAGCAGAGGAAGGGGGTTTCCACAATTCGACAGATTTATCAATGAAGCACAGATTTCCTATTTTAACTAGAAAGTACTGAATTGAAATGGGGTAAGGTTGAGAGAGTCTAAATCTATTCTAAGTGTGGGATATGGAGCTCAACTTCAGCAAACTTCAACCAAACTTCGCTTTGCCTCACCTTGGACAGCTTCCACGGAGTCGGTGCAATCTTCAGGGGAGATGACTAAAGATGTTCAAACCACCATTTGATATGAAGATACCATCACAACGACGCATACCACCATTCAAACTGTGATTGAAGTTAGGCCCAAACGTTTCCAGTTGACCACACAAGGCGCATTCACCATCAGCAAATACACTAGTGGTATGGATAGACGAAGTTGCTTAGATCAAACACCACATTCCACAGCTAACAACTACTTGCATGGAATAAAAATTATACTACTTAGAACTATTTTACTCTACCATTTGAATCGGAAGGACGAAGAAACCTTGCTAGCTACTCACAACAAAGACGAAATTCACCATCAATGAAAAACTCTTTTATTGAGAGAGTGTCCACAACAATTTCTTACAAAGTTTTCAAAGGGAAAACTTTCCCTCTTCTTCAAACTACACTATCAATCTATACTAAGTTACTCTAAGCTATCACCTAGTTGTCTCTCTACTCCGACTTCTACTCTAATGAGTTACAAATGAGGGGGACTCCCCTTTATAGATGGCTGTCCAACGGACGCTCGGGGATATAATCGGGCCGGATGGGCCCGTGACAGCTACCTCAGCCCTAAACAAGATTCGCCACTCTAAACCGCCACCAAGAGGAGTGGGTAATAATGAGCCATATACTGTCCATCATCCTTTCTATTCCACCCCTTGGAAACGCTGCTTCCACACTGCTCTCAATCTCTCCTTGACGCCGTTTCTCAATCCTCGCCGAAGCTTCCACTCTCCATCTTGAGTTTTGAAAACATTTCATCTTTGTCATTTGAGCCCCAACACTTAGCCACTTTTTTGCAACTTTTCTTCCTTCATGTGAAACTCAAAAATTTATCCTCCTCCGAAGGTTTTAATATCATCGTGCTTCACCACTTCAAGTCATCGCCGCTTGGTCTCGACGTTCCTCCTGCAAAGCAAGCAAGGAGAAGTAGTATTAGAACACTTCACAATATAAACTCAACTTTCTTACCAAGATTTTCACGTTCCATCTTCCCGGTGTTCGTCTTCACTAGCCAACTTCATGTTCAAATTCTTCATGCCTTAGCCTAATTTCCAACCCATCTTCCTCAAGGGTGTATCATCTTTTAAAAGTATTAGCTTCAACTGCATCTTCTTCACTTTTTCGGCTGCCATTTCATCCAACTCGGACTCGAGAAGAAATTCTTTCATCGTGAACTCGATCAAAATCAACGACTTACTATTTTCAGTTCATCCGCCATGCACTTTTATCTTGAAACACATTTTATTCTTTGCCTTAGAAAAATTTCACCTCTTTAGGGAAAATTCATCAACCCGGGTGCCCATTTAAAATCTTCATCCCGTAATCCTCGACAAGTCATGGAAGACCTTTTAAAACTGCGCCTCTCATCGTATAATCTTCGATATCCAAGAAAAATTTCTTTTCGTAACTGCTGAACCTTGGTACCCAAACTAACCTGCCTGACAATTTTCTCGGAATTTTGAAACTCGGAAAAATAATTTTCAAATAATTTATTTCTATTTCTTTGCCTGTGATCATCCTGTGTTGCTCCAGCTTGAGAAATTTTAGTTCATCCTGCATAATATCATTCTTTGACTTCATCACCGAGAAAATTTGCTCGTGCTCTACGAAGAAAATTCATCACTCTGGGCTCTAGGCGTATTTTCTAAGGGAGAAAATATTTTTGCCTTAGAAAATTTTGTATCATCTTGCACTTTGAGAATTTGCCTTAGAAAATTTTGTTCGTTTGCCAGTGGTGGAAATTTTATCAACCTCACTTAGAAAAATTTCATTCATGCCTAGCACATTTTATTTTTCACTCACCACTTGCATCTTACTTTACACTTGAAAGGCAATTTTATTTAAAAACTCCAACGCCTTAGAAATATTTCATTTTCTTCCCTCAACATCTTAGGCGCTTAATGGGTGTGAAGGGGAATATTCATCTTGTGCTTAGAAGTCTTCACTTCCAACGCCTAGGCAACGCATCCATCACCTTGCAATATTTTTTCACACATATCATCTTGGGCGCTTATCACTTAGAAGAAATTTGAAACCACGCCTTATCATTTATTCTCAACACCTCACACGCCTTAAAAAAAAATCTCTAACACTTTACCACCTTAGGCACATTTCACACTTGAGGAGGAATATTGCCACACCTTGGAGTATTCACTTACCTTTTAGCACGCCTTGGAATATTTTCTAACGCCTTTTATCTCATTCACCACCTTGCACTTACTTTTACCACCTCAAATTGGGCGCATTTGAGCTAGGGAAAAGGATGACTCTTCAACTTCCATTTTTTTGTCTTCACTTGACCTTATTTGGGCGCATTTCCATGTAGGTGAAGGATGAACTTGTTGACTTGTTTGACTCATTTCTCCCTTGGGCGCATTTTAGCCTTGATGGAGGATGATACTCATAACCACGTCCTTTGTGACCTTTCACCTCCCTCCTTTTGTCTTGACATGCATGCATTTGGGCGCATTTTGCCTATGGAGGAGGATGAAGTTGTTTGACCACTTTGACTCTCTTGCAATTTGGGCGCATTTTACCCCTTGAGGAGGATGGGCGCATTTTGAAGGTGGTGGCGGATATCCTTAACACTTAGAAATTTTTTCAAATTCCCTGAGTTTCCCTTGGGCGCATTTTGCTATGCCTACAGGATAAAAAACGTTGACTTTCATTGACCACTTGTACTTTGGGCGCATTTTGGCCTAGGTGAAGGATGAACTTCACCCTTAGAAATTCTCTAGTCCTCATGTTTCAAGGTGGGCGCATTTTGCCATGGCTGCAGGATGGAGTTCCAGACTTAGAATTTTTTCCTCGTTTTTGCCAGCTTTCATGCCCTGCTATTTATAGTAAGCCCTCTGAATTTTGCATCTCTGAAGCTCGGAACGACTTGAAATTTTGCACCCTGCATCCTCATGACCTTGTTGTCCTGTTGACACTGCCATTTTTAGTCGGCCTGCTATTTTTAGCCCATTTCTGAAGATGATTTACTATAAATAGTAAACGCTTGCTTTTGATAGCTCCACTGCTCCGATTGACTTGAAATTTGAATGAGGCGCTCCTCACCACTTGACCTGTCTGTCGACATCAACGCATGCACTTGATTTACTATTTTTAGCCTATTTCCAAATTGACTTACTATAAATAGTAAGTGCTCCGTTTGACTTGAAATTTTACCAGCAGATAGCCTGAAGGATGCTGATCGCGATGGTTTACACCGGTTTTCGAAAATTATGACTTTTGACTCCTCTTTTCAGGCTCCGAAGTTGGAAACCCTAATTCGCTCTGCATGCGTATCAAATGATCTCTGTTTGCTCTGCTTGGTATCACATCGTCAGTGATTCTCGGAATCGGCTGGAAGCGGCCAGCCGGACGCACTCAAGCAGGCCAGTGTTCCTTACTGAGTGATTATCTTCATTTGCATGTCACACCACTGCATAGCCCTCGAAAAACCCATAAGGAATCATCCGACATGCAAAAGAAACCCTGACATGCAAACCCTAAAAATAGCCTCGGAAGGTTGAACTCTGAAAGTTGTCGTCTCGCTTTGCATGCTATACTGTTGCGAAGGTCTCGAAAAACCCAGAAGGAAAATCCAGACATGCAAAGAAAAACTCCGCGTCTGAACCCTGAAATTTGCTTTGGAAGCTGGACTGCTAAAAATAGAAAGTTGTCTGTTTTCACTCAAATTTTGCACGCGAGTAGCCTTAGGTGTTCTGAATGTCGTGTGACTATTGGAATCTCAAAAATGCTAACTGATTGCCTGTAACTGCACCCTTACTAAAAATAGTAAGTACCTCGGAATCTGATGAAATTTTAGTGAAAGCCTGCTAGAAGCACACTGACAATAGTGTTAGTCTTTATTTTCAATTTATTCACCTTGCTTGACCTCAAATTGACCAAAGAAACGCAAACCCTAATTTCAGACTCGGCCAAATTTCATGTTAAAGCTCACAGATGGGCACATCCCAGAAAGGTAGACAGAACGAGAGAGAGACAACAGCAAAAACAAACCAACATCAAACCAAAAGCAAAGCCAAAATTAGGGGGTCCCCATTTGCAATGGGGCGATGTGTGAAAAAGGTCACAACAGGTGCTTGATTTGAACAAGACTTCGCTTGTCCATACCACTAGTGGGCTCGCTGACAGTGGGTTCGCCTTGCGTGGTCAACTGGATTACTTTTCAAACTTAACTTCGATTGTGACTCACGTGTTCGTATGCACGCCTTCTGATGGTGTTTGCATGTTGAGTTATAATTTGAACATCTTCACACTCTCTAAAGACGGTAACCGGCTAGAGCCGGCCCTCAAGCGGTGGCAAAGCAAGGCTCTAATAAGTTCATCAGAAGAATTGGATCGCCATGTCTCACGCCTTAGAGTAGAACATAAACTTCTTAGGCCCTACACTCATTTTAAATTCAGTTCATTTCTGGTTAGGACTAGGAAACCTGTGCTCACTTGCCAAATCATCCAAATTGCATGAAAGCCCTTAGTCTACTGTCTGCTGTCAGTTGTCTAACAATTGTGTAAGTCCCCTTGAAATACTAGCAAAATAACATCAAGCCAACTGAGACTATTCACATTGAAGGAACCTTGGAGTTAAATGTGCGATCTATCTCGCAATCTTAGCATGCAGGAAACTTTGTTCAAGAGAGGATAGGGTATCCGTTGGGAAACTTTATTCTGTGTTGGTGCGGTCGCAAAAACCACGTCAACAAGTCCTATCTTTTTGTTCTTAGCTGGAAGAGGCACAAGGTTAAGAAAACCAAGAATGTTGCAGTTAAGGATTTTCTGGTTTCGCAGATCATTAACTACAACTAAACTAACTACTTTAAATCTATCCAGTTTCCTCAAGAAAACAGAGCATGAGGAAATGGAGTAGGGATGATTATCTGACGATAAGCCGGGTACGGACTCACAACGTGAAGGCAAGGTGGCACAACTAGCTGCTTGTCTGAATAGGCTTATTGGAAACAACAATATACGATAAACTAAGTACAGATTCTCAACTTGGAGGCAAGGTGGCACAACTATCAGCTCAATCTGAATAAGTTTATTATTAACACACATCATACGATAACCAAGAATAGATTCTCAACAAGAAGGCAAGGTGGCACATCTATCAGCTCAATCTGAACGAGTTTATTGAACACATAACATAAAGGATAGCCAACTAGGATAATAAATTGCATAGGCGAGACGCATACAAGCTACCATCAACTAGCCACTATATCTAACTAAGGCAAGCATTCACCATCATAATTGCATGAAACCCTATGTGGCATAACAATTCATCACAATAGTAAATACTCATGAACAGATAATGAATCCAGCAATATTACAGTAAGGTAGGCACAAAGATATATTCTCGTGCAAAAGTTATTTACAAATGAGCGGAAGCTCTTATTTATATACATCAAGGTGTAGGGAACCCTAAATCACCTTGAGTCAACTACAGTCTTGCAATGCATGCAAGATTTATTGCTAAGCCCTAATAAAGCAAACTATATAGTTAACTGGAAAACTACCATCAGTTAACCGAAACATCTAATCTAAAAATGGACAATGTGCAAGCATGCACGCCCTTATTGAAAGCATTTGAACTGGAACACTACCATCAGTTAACGGAAAACCCTAAAAGAAACTCCAAGTGTGTAAAGCTAATCTCAGAATAGATATGCATGAGATGAGACAGCGAGTCAACTTGAAAAGGTAACGCCAAGTTTAACTCTGTGTGTAATGTCTATCCTGAGAGGTGGGAACTGAAGTCTACTAGCCGTGATCTCGAGCAACCAATCCCTCAACAAGATTGTTAACTGCATCAGCATCCTAATGTCGCTAAGAATCCTGAGCAATCTTGGCAATCTACACACTCAAACTAGCATTTTACCGATTGGTAACTTTGGCGGTTCGTGAATCAAGTGATGGCTAACATCTCCTCCGGCAGCTGATACAAATCGTCTCTTTTCTAACGAATCATGAATTAAGACCGATTTGGTCTTGAATTCACCAGGTACTATACTCAAAAATTCACCAAGTTGATCGTGGAACTTGACTAAGGTTTTGACAAGATTTCGAAAGCTAAAATACCAATAGGCTAAAATAGCCTATCGGTCAGATAGCTAAAATCTGAGATATGGGTTTTGTCCAAAAGATTCTAAGACAACCCAAAACGTCAGAAATGCGAAAATCTGACTTCTACTCGACCATGCAAAGAGTTTTCAGTTGAGAAAATTAGAAACTCAAGAACGAATGTTCTGAAGTTAAAAATTCCTAAAAAATCAAACGCACGATTTTAATTCGAGGAAGCTATATAGAAATGATCCAGATGCTGAGACTTGTCGAATTTTGCCAATTTCAGGAACATGCGAATTGAAAACTGAGAGAAATTTGAGAAACAAGGAGGAAAAAGACGTTTTTAATAAGCTCTTTCTTCTGTGAAAATCGCCCCTATTCTTCAAATTTGCTGATGAATGTGAACTTTAACCTGCAAAAAGAAGTGTCTGATGAAATTGCCTTTGTGAACTGATGATGAATTCGCCTTTGATTGCTAAAATTCGCCTTTACTTGAGAATTACAAATTTGCCTTGAAGATACATCTTTGCTTTGAAGAAATATGAATTTTTCTTGAAAAACACGCCTTTGCCAACTTGTTGACTGCAAGATTTAAAACCTCAGCTGAAAATAGAAGGCTTCTGATTGGACCCCTTTCAGTTACACTGATACTAACACTGAGTCCGGAAATAAATAATAATAAATTAATATTCATCATGCAATTTGCAAAGGCATCAATTTTAGAGATTTGCCATTTTAATGCCAAAATATGCAAAATAAATATTAAATATTATTTAACTTCAGTTGACAATTCGAATGAAGCTTTAGGATTCACCGTTAGACTTCACCGATTCCAAAATTTCATCATCTGAGCTCATAGGCGTCCATTTGCTCAAGATATTGCACTTTTTATTAACTTCCTATTTTATAGCTGACGACAAAGTTACGACTGGCCATCTTCGACACTGATTTCTGAGTGACCGGGAGATGCTGAGACTGAGTTGGAGAATTCATCGAAGAGCCTACTGAACAAGGAAGAAATGTCAGCTAGGAGACACTACTGCAAAATCCATCATTTAGCACCCTGAAAAATTAGGCGCCCCTGATTAAATTCATTTACGGTTTCCAGACTTAACCATTTCTTCAAACTGCCATTTGACGCTTCAAACAGCTGTTGACGGCGAACGATGAACCCTGCTGACATGAAAACCAAACTCACTGCATGACTGGAGGTATTCTGCATCCAACGACTGTACGCAAGGCATCTGAAAAGTGCATTAAGGGCCTCAAAAATAAAAGCGCCCCTGGCCTTCAGTTGCACTGGCACCATTTTGACGAAAGTTGAACTCTCAACCAGATGCCCTACTTTGACCTCTGATATCTGGAGCTGGGATGACCCGATTCGAGCACTATCTGTTTTAACGGACAGCCAAAAGGACCCATGAGAGAAGTCTCCAAAGGCGACGAAGCAAGAAAACTGCTTCTAAGACCTCAAAAATGCCAGTGCGTATTTTATTTAAAATATACACTCCATACTTGGCCATTTTCCGGATGTCTTCACTTTTCAGCACTTCGTCAAAGACCTCGCACGTACGAGCGTTTGCCAAATCCCGAAGGCTGACGACTGGGCTCATTGAATAGATAAAGTAATTAGGCTCAAGTATCGTGAAGACTTCTAACGCGAACGACCTCATCTGACAGGCTTAAAGGCTAGGCGCCTCTGGACTGTAGAAATACAATGCAAATTTTATGTTGGTCCGCCCGTGAAATTACGTGCTTGGTAGAACCTTTGCCACGATCACCTGGAATGTCGGATCGACAGGCAGGATGGTGCAACGCGAAGCTGGACTAGAGTAGTACTGATGTCAGGAAGACTTTGTATGCAAATTTTGCCATCTTAAGGGTCATTTTAACCAGCGCCCCTGAGCTATAGTTGCGCTGGAAATGCAATGAAGAAGCTCTGGAACGTGAAATCTCCATTATAAGCTCATCTTCAGACGTCGGCTGCCGGAGCTCTGAGACTCGGATGACTGCGTTTGATAGCTTGTCGGATAAGCAGACTAGTCGTGAAGAGATTGACTGCATGAGCTTCCAGAAGTACCAAGATCTACCCCCTCTTTAAGAAGGGCGCCCTCAAGCTACAGGCGCACTTTTTGCTAAAAAGGGACAAATTCCTCATATGTGAAACTTTGGGAATTTCAACTTCTGTCGCTAGTTGCCGGAACTGCGGGTCTCGGAAAGCTTCGCTGGATAGCTCATAGGATAGCTAGACCAATTCTGAAGAGATTGACTGTACTTATGAGTACTTTCAACAAAATCTTGACCTTCAAAAAGAAGGGCGCCCCTGGGCTACAGGTGTCCTTTCTTGCTTTTCCTTGAAAAATCTTCAAAAATTGACCATTGAAATCATCATCTTGATCACTGAAATGACCATGTGCAACGTGAAATGCTGTCGTGAGACGCTCCTCCATCGTGAAATGCTCCATTCTGAGTCTCTGATTCAGGTTATGATCAATAAAACTGACTTTGACTGGCAAAATATTGACAAAAACTCCATGCTTGATATTGCCCAAAACTGTATTTTACATCATTTTAGCAAGATTTAGACTATTTTATGCAAAATGCCTTGATGAAGCAAAAAATTTGGTTTGGGTACAACAACTCCCTAAAAGGTGGCAACTATTCTAAGCGATTCAGCCTATCAAGGAGTCTATTTGCTTCAATTTAATTGTGATTATGTTTATTAAACATCAGATCGGCTTCCACTCAGCATTACAACACTTGCAGCATTCTTTTTTAATTTTCATTGCTTCACTAAAGAAAGTGATAACTATGTCTACGTGATACAGGCTCTTTATACCGATTTCTTCATTATTCCATTCTTCATCTTCTAGCACATAGTGTCAACGTAAAGTATCATACATTAGTGTTGAAAATATCACTTAAATCAAATCTCTAATTAAGGATCTGCCACCACTAAATGCTGTTTAATCTTTAATTGCCATCTCAAATACTTGGAAAGATTCTTGTAAAGTATGTTTGCAATGTATGCATGTCTTTCTTTTCCTTTGAATCATCAATGATTTCTCTGACCTTTTCTTCTTCCCTTGATGGCTACAATTTCCTTTGACATCAGTGACAATCAATTCCAACATTTCTCATCTATTCTAGACTTTGACACTTCTTAAAGCCAATGTTTATCTCCAACCTTGGTTGCTAACTTTGATTTCATCAACTCCTTTCATCTATTTCATTGAAAGACTTTTTCACATGTTTATCTCTATTTGTTTTATATGGCTTTATCTTTTCCAATTTGTCTAAGCTATACCCTATTCATCACCTTTATTTAGGCTAGTGTTAGTTACTGTAGTGTCCCCTTACTAGGTAGTCAACATGAGTTGTGGTTAGTCTATCACCTTGGTCCCCGTAGACAAATGTGGTGGTTAGGGGACCTTTCCGAGGGAGTTTGTGGCTTGTCAGTTAACCGTTTGGGTTTCATTGGTGCTTTCTAGCTCAGTGAATTTCAGGGGTTTCACAGTGAAGCCTTCTGGAGCATTCTTTGGACACTTTGTCCACACTTACTATTTTTAGTAAGTCACGGAGTGATCACTGACCTAGTTAGTTGGTAGCATTTCTATGTTGGGAATGTCAGTGAATACTTACCTTGGTTTTATCTTGGCAGTTAGCGCGGTCTAGAGCTTTAAGTTTAAAAAATGTAATATGAAAGTTAAATTAAAGATTTAACTTTAGCGTTATTATTTATTTGACTTTATGATTAAGGAGTTATAAGGGTTTTTTAATGACATTTTTATATCATAAAGTTGGCCGCCCAACTTAAGGGAGTCATAAAGGGATAAAAGTAAATAAAATAAAATAAAGTAAATGGCCAATTTGGGCGTGGGAATTGAGGAGTATAAAAGCACTTTTGTGAGTTCATTTGATTCATGCTTGAGAAAATATAGAGAAGGGCTTGCTGGTTGAAGTCTTGGCTTTGTGAGGACGAAATTCCTCACAAGGGTCTTCAATTGCAGGATTGAAAGACATCCCAAGGTTGAATGTTGATAACTCCATTTAGGGGTTATGTTGGTGACTGATTTTTACAAATTACAACCATAATACGAGTAAATTGCTGAGGGTTATGGAGGAGAAGGATTGTTAGCACGATAGAGAAGATATTGCAGGGGTTTTTGAGAGAGAAAGGACCATTTGGAGATCCCAAGTTGGCTGTACCATTCCAACAGGGGCCATGCCAGTCACAAGGGGGTGCGAGTCTTCCTGGGCTAAATGCCTAGGGTTTGGGTTTGTCTTCATCACCATTGGAGGCGCCTAGGGCTTGCGTATTGCTGCACATCATTTCTGCAAGGGAGAAGCTAGGGTTTGGCGGATTGTGGGTGATTTTTTATGCTCCAGCTTGCTGGTTTTGTAATATCAGACCTGCAAATTTTTATAACAGCAGATGGGTATGTTTCCATTGTGTTTCAAATACTAAATATTGATTTGGGTTGTTGTTAGTTTATTGAATTTCTCTTATAAATAAGTTAGTTTAGTTATTTGCTTTTTATGCATCTCCTGTCAAGCAAAAAAACAAAAAAATCAGAAAAGCAAACACAAAAAAGAAGCAAAAACAAAAACAACAGATTGGGGTGGGACATTAGAGTTACGTTCTAGTTTTGGACATTAAACATTCCTACTTACTATTGTAACATCTTTTACTTTCAAATGTTGTTGACATAATGTAGTAGGAAGATTAAGTTTGTGTATATTCTTGGATGGAATGAGTGATATACAATGTACATTCATGCTTACAAATAAAGAAATGGAAAGAAGAAAGTACAAGAATGTCCACGAATGACCAAAGGTAGGTCAATGGGACTCCAAGAGTACATTAATTTATAATAGAAAGTATTGGGATAAGCATACACTAGATTACAAAACATTAATTAAGTACATAGCACTAAAAAAACATTGACAAGATAAATATTTGTCATTGTTTTTTTTGTAACAAATATGAACTAAATTTTTCAAAGGGAAGAGTTTGACTCTGTCAATAGATGCAAGGATTCCTCAAAAGTTTCAAACAAGAGAAACCATGATACAAATGTTACCATGCAAGCATGTGTGCCACTGGATATTAGTGTGCCAAATGTTATCTTGCGTGTAGCTCCTTGCTTCATGTGTCACCTACACAATGCTTGGAACCATGCAACATAATTCACAAGTCACTTCCCAATTGGTGCACAACCCTTTGCATCATGCACCACTCACATGAAGTTAAGGATCATGTCACTCAATGTTGCTGAAAACTTTGTTTGTGTTTTGCACCACATTTGCATCCTCACACATTTCACACATAGAGTGCATAGTTTAGAACGCCCCACAACACTTTGTAGCATTGTGCAACAGTCTTACACTTCTTCTGGAGTGTTTTTAGGGCATGTCACTTGTTAGCATAGTGTGTGACTAGAATATTAATTGTCAGAAGATGAAGTGTCACATTTGGGAGGCCAATTGGTTTAACTTCCATAATGGCCTTTGTTTTCATGATCATGTAAATAATAAATGTACATTTGTAACATAACAGATACGTAGACATTGCAGACATTAGATAGGAGTAAATACACAACCAAGCATCCCCCTTGAGGGTTATGCTCATATTCAACACAACTAAAATTCAAATAAAGTTTGGCAAAGATATTTTTTGCCAAAAAAATTTGCAATTAAATTTGACTAATATAAATTTGCAGATTTTTTTAATATTTAATCTTTTTAATAGATTTAGTCGGGAAATTTTAATATTATAAACTTAAATAATCTTTTAAAAATATTAAATTTAAATAAATTGTAATAAATTTAAAAATATTAAAATATAATGAGAGTTTCTGGATTTAACTGTGTATGCTTATTTGATCAAATAAGCATACACAGTTAAATCCAGAAACTCTCATTATAATTTTCATGGACTATGGAAAAATTATACTTACTAATATTAAAATATACATAAATTTAAAAGTTTAATTTAGATATTGTGAATATGTTAAATTTATATATTATATACATTTATAATAAAAAAAATCTAAATTAAACATTTTAAAATATTAATTTTTAATATTAAAAAAAGAAGATAAAAAATTCAAAACAAATGTCACATTTTAAAATTTAATCTATTAAATTGTATAAAAAAAGAAACAAAATAAAAATAACTTTAAAAGAACCAAAAAACAAAAAAATAGAGAAAGACTATGCAACAAAAAAAGGAAAAGAAAAGAAAAACCTAAAATAGCAATGCGGATGTGTGCCTATCTTTGTCTTCTGTAGCTATCTCTTATAGTGTCTAGCCTCAACAAAACCATGATAGATTTGTTAATTGTATCAATCATTTGTTTATGACTCGGACTCCAATGCTAAACTCATGCCACTTATCTCAACATTTGGACTTTCCATCAACAAGAAGCCACTGTGTCACCACATTTGCATTAGTGAGGCATGAGCAGCCAGCAAACTCAACAGCGAACACTTTGTCTTTGAATAGTAGGCATAGACTGTAAACACTTACAAACTATAAACTTTTTTAGGATAGAGATTTGCAGAATAAGTAGTGAAAAAGCATTTTTTTGTACAAATTTTAGGGTGAACAAAAGTGACTTTTGTTTGGCTTTCTTTAAGTTTGCCCAATTTCGTACTTCATGGCTTAAATTTGTTTAACCCTGTAACATAGCTTGAGAGTATGCCATGAGAATGCACGTATTAACAAAACAATTTGTTCTAGTTTTTTGTTCTTCTATGTCTAATCCTTTGTCTCGACATTGCTTCGATATGCACACACAACACACTTTAGTTCTCATCTAAAGCTTTGTCCCCCCGATCATTTGGGATTTGGATAATTAGTATCAGAGTGGATCATCTTGCATGTCCTATTGAATGAGATTGGACATCTAAGCCTTGGTGTCAAACCACAAGATCCAGGAGATTATCATGTAGGTCATTTCACTCATTTGGATGGTAGTGAATTGAAATGCACTCCACTCGATTTTAAAGATGAAATTTCAAAGGCTCTTTTAGAACATTTGACATTTTTGTTTAGCTAGTTTGCAGATATCCTTGAACAAGTGTTTCTATTAGCACAATCGTTAGGTAAAAGTTTCAATGGCCAAGTCCTCTTAGATTTCGAGTGAATTTATATGTCCTTCTGTTGAGGGTAAAATAGATGCAAATGTTGTAGATAACTGATTAGATGAATTAGAGTTGTATTTGTTTGTGAATGACCTTTTTGACGAGGAAAAGATCAACATCACATTTTTGAAAGTCTCTTCACTTGTCAAGAAGTGGTGGCAAGCCCATGTGGTATGGGAAGAACAGATGGGAAGAAGATATGAGCCTACATAGGAAATTTCCTAGAAGCCTTCAAGGATGAGTATTATTTTGGAGATGTCTACGATGACCACTACATTTAGTGGCAACAACTATGCTAAGGACATGATCAGTTATTCTATGGCTATGCCAATTCTTCCATGACCTCTATGCAAAGTTGGGCACTTTTGAGTTACAATAGCATGGGGTCCTCAAGTATCGTAACAACTTGCATCTATTCAATTAGTCCAAACTAAAGTTGGCCAAAGTCAAGATGATGGGAAA
>VDFB02046932.1:0-12371 GCA_007258455.2 Sequoia sempervirens | reverse complement strand
AGGGTTCCCGAGAGGACACTGAGGCTAGGAGTCAGCCAGAGAGGATGAGGAGTGGGGGATGGTAGAGGGGGGGCAGGAGCCTCCCGTTGTAGAGATAGGGGAGAGTGAGGATGAGGAGCAGCCAGAGATAGGAGAGCCGAGGAGATTGATGAGAGTGGGGAGGCATGGTCAGCCACGGAGAGTGCGACTCTGTCCTTCCATGGAGGACTTGGAGGATCAGCAGGAGGAGGAGGGTAGGGAGAGCGATGATGCTATGGAGATAGATGGCGATGTGTCGGATATAGATGTTTGGGATATAGAGCCATTAGCGGTGGTTCCTGTCATTTCCTTAGGGGATTCGATTGTTCAGCCGAGAGACACTGTGGAGAGTCTTCAGAGTATATATCAGAGGTTGAGGGTGGCAGAGGCAGAGGTGATCAGACTCAGAGTCAAGCTATCGAGAGCACCAATAGCAGGTCAGAGGACTGATAGATTTATGGTAGAGGTGATGTGGAGAGAGAGGGAGGTACTGTTGGCTGACATACAGGGGCTACGAGATGAGTTAGCTGCTATCAGTTGGGACCGGGATAGACTAGAGGCAGAGACTGTTATATTGCAGGCTAGAGGGGCAGCAGTGGGGATGACTGATCATGTATTAGCAGGTAGTGGGCAACAGGTGGATGATCTCCGGCGGGAGCGAGATGAGTTACGGGACAGAGTGTTTTGCTTAGAGCAGACAGTGGGAGAGATGGGGGTGATGCAAGAGAGGGAGAGACAGGCGAGGGAGCAGGTTTGTATTATGCAGGTGAAGAGAGATGTAGCACAAGCACGGGTACAAGCAGTGGAGGCAGAGAGGGATACAATGCAGGTGCGAGTTCAGGTGTTGTAGGGTGAGAGAGAGTTGTCAGAGGCATAGATTCATTCTCTTCATAGGAGGAGAGAGGAGGCAGCCTCAGAGGTATTAGTATTGCAGGGTGAGTGAGATGCAGTGTTGTCGAGAGTCCAAGAGCTATAGGGGGAGAGGGATGGAGTAGTGGTTCAGGCATAGGCTGCACAAAGAGAGAGAGAGATGTTGCAGAGAGACGGATGCAGATGCTGCAGGGGGAGCGGGATGCAGCAGTGGCACAACGGAAGTCTATGCAGGGTAGTGATGTAATAGGGAGAGATATGCATGGATTACAGAGGGAGAGGGGTGTCGCAGTAGCCAAGGCGGTGGCTGCAGAGGAGATGAGAGATCGGATGCAGGCGGAGATGGCACAGTTACGCTTATCCCAGGAGGCCTGGGAGCAGGAGAGGAGGATGATTATGAGGGATTGGGATAGGTATCGTCATGAGCGAAATTCCGCTCGGGTCTAGGTTGTGGAGCGAGAGGAGAATGCGAGAGAGGCAAGATTTTGGATGGCCGCATACAATCATTCAGTTCCAGACCCGACCCAGTGGATATTTCAGTATACTTGTCAGGCACCCCAGATGCTAGCGCCATCCCAATCACTGGGGACACGGACTCGAGGTTACAGTGATTCACCAGGTGCTACACCAGATAGGAGATCAGTACCGGATTCTCCACAGAGTTTAGATGTGGGTAGCTCATTCGGGAGGTGACAGGTTATTGAGTTTTTGACATGCGGGGTGGAGCATGTAGGATTTATTGACAGAGATCAGAGAGGTTCCACATCTCTAGATTTTGTATTTGATTATGTGATGGATATATGATAGATTTTGATGTATGTGACACACACCTTATATTATTATGACATGAGACAACTCTTATTGGCATTATGTAGTATGTTTCCTTTTGTTATGGGTGACTGTATGCATGTTTATATGATATTTTCTGCTTAGGTGGATGGATCATTTATGCATAGGTGGATGATTTTAGATGTTTATGATGGTATACACACATGTTGCATTTATGATGATTTATATGTATGGATGCCTAGTCAACTTATTTATCATGTATGTATATGTGTATGATGGATTTTGTATGGACATTTTACATATGCAGGATGTGATGTATGATGAGTCTGACACTTTGTGATGTAGGTGGTGATGTATGTATGGATCTAACATGTGGTGATGCAGGTGGCGACGGGTGCATGGTTAATAGAGTGATTTTGATATGCAATAATGCTTTGGTAATTGTATAGGAAGTAACATATGGCCATAAGTACCAATAAGAACTGCCAGGATAATGGAAAGTGGGAATGTAGTGATTGTGAAAATGGGTGTCATTTGGCATCTGTCAAAAATCATGAGTATCTTGAGAAGAATGGGAAAGAGAGGGAGAAAGTATTTGCACAACTAAAATCATAGGGTGAATGCAATGCGACAGATGATGAAATGCAATCCTAATATGAGTTGCCATCTTTGGAGTATTGATAGTTGCTATAGCATAAGGTACCAGATACCTTGATATATAAGACCAGGGCCAATAGGCATCCAATGCATGAAACAAACACAGGAAGTAAAAAGGGGCTACCCCAACACCCCCAAGGTCATGATGACCTTGGTCGGGCCAGGTATTGGGATAACCACAAACACACAAGGATGCCCCAATGTAACACAAGACCCCATGGATCCTGGTGGGTACTACATGGGACAACCAAAAAAGACAGCGAGAAAGAAAAGACCAAGATGAACCCATATGTCGACTAGTCAAAGCACACCATGATATGATGGATCAAGGTGACCATGACAAGTGTTGATAATGAGCTCAAAGGACAAATAAATTCCAAAACATCAAAAGATCATAATTAAAATCAAAACGTCCTTTTCCATAGGATCAGGGTGATGGATGGGATCGATGAGGTCTGCTAGGAAGGATGCATCCTATTGAAACCGATGATGGATACTAAACTAGAATGACCCAGTTTGACACCAGATGCTTTTTTTAAACTAAATCTTTCGATAATCTATGGAGTTTATTTGAGAAAATTAGGCTAGGTGGAGACATAGACTGACACATCCTATAGACCTAGGGGCTCGGGGGCCGATCAAAGATTAGCCTTGCCTACGTGAAAGCGCAGAGCTCTCGTAGTTCATGAAAAGACCATGGATAAAGCGGAAAGAGGACAATGGTGACCGATGATGACAGACATAAAACACGACAGACAAATGCCCTGGGGGAGGATCAAATGACCAACTTTGCCTACGTGAAAGCACAGGGGCAACGTAGTTCGACCAGTGATGCAGAAGGACGAGATCTAGATGGAGACCGACACGATGGATGATCCTACATGATGACACGGACCGACCGAAAAAGGGAACGAAAGACACAAGCTCAAAATGGGATACAGAAAAGCTCAGGATGGGGGATAAGCTAGATGGGTCGTCCAATGCTCAATCAATATATACCAAGCGGCCTAGGCTGAGGTGGGTGAGGATGCGGATGAAAGCATAAAATAACTAAGATGTCAAGTAGATAATGATTAAGCCCTCTACGGATGATGCCTATGACCAGGTTTTCACCATCCATACTTATCTAAGGCGCCACCAAGAGGTGGTTTTCACCATAAGACGGATTTATTTTTCTTTACTATTTTTTTGGATTTTTTTGTTACTTTTTTTTGATTTTTTTGATGGGGTTACCAAGCGGACTTAGGCATAGAACTTCTTCAAATGCATGATATTTACGGGTTCATCAAGGGGATCTCCTTCAAGAGTAGCCAACCTGTATGCCCCAGATCCATATTTAGTGGCTATGATATAGGGTCCTAACCAATTTGCCTCAAAATTTCCTTTCTTGTCTCAATCTTGCTGAGTGCGCTGGTTTTCCTTAAGAACAAGCTCACCCACCTGGAATTGTCGAGGACGAACCTTCTTATTGTAATTACGTTTGAGGCAATTTTGGTATGCTTGCAGATGATCATAGGCTTTGATTCTTCGTTCATCCAGTAATTCCAGCTGTGCAAGTCGTGCAACTCAAGCATCTTCTTCGCTGATAAGATTCTTCAGAGAAATTCTTAGTGATGGAAGCTCAACCTCAATTGGCAAGACGACTTCAGCACCATATACTAAAGAATAGGGGGTGGTGCCTGTCGGGGTGCGGATGGATGTGCGATATGCCTAGAGGGCGGGATGAATATGAAGGTGTCAATCTCGTCCGGCGTTATTGACAACCTTTTTGAGGATATGGATAAGGGTTTTGTTGGTCGCTTCTGCCTGACCATTACCCTGGGGGTAATAAGGCGTTGACCAACAGTGCTGGATATGGAAGGTGTCGCAAAGGTTTTTCATGGCTTGGTTTTTAAAAGGTTTTCCGTTATCAGAAAGGATGGTGGACGGGATACCATATCTGCAGAGAATATGGTAGAGGATGAATTTGGAAATCTGAGTACCAGTGATTTGTGAAAGGGGCATTGCTTCCACCCACTTGGTGAAGTACTCAGTTGCGGTAATGATGAATGTATGGCCATCGAATGATGGTGGGTAGATCTTGCCAATCGGTGACCCTATCGAGAAAAGGGCCATGGTGCTAGAGGGGCTGGAAGATCTTGTGGTGGGCTGAATCAAATCTGCATGTTGTTGGCATGGAAGGCACTTTTTCACAAATTCACAAGCATCATGTTTCAATGTAGGCCAATAATATCTAGTTCGTAAGATCCTTTTGGCCAGAGCCATACCATTTGAGTGAGCTCCACAAATACCACTATGTACTTCCATTAGTACCGCACGGGCCTCAATCTCATTCAGACGTCTAAGGAGAATTCCATCATACCTGCGATGATAAAGTGTATCACCAACAATGATGTATCGAGAAGAGCTATAGATAAAGGATTTGTGTTGGTTGCGTGTAAGTTCTGGGGGTATGATATTATCACGGAGATAAGTGTATATGTCTTGATACCAAGGTGAGGCAGGACCTACAATATCGCACACCATATTAGTCTCAGGAACATCATATGCAGGGATTAAAAGATGTTCAACAAGAAACTCACAGTCCGTTCGGTCCTTAGGCATATCAATCAAGGAACCAATAGTGGCCATTGCATCTGCCACTTTATTATGTACCCAAGGGATTTGGTCAAACTATATGAAGGTGAAATATTTCTTGAAATCATCCACCATGCGTTAATAGGGTAACAATTTATCATCTTTCATGAGGAATTCATCATTAACTTGTCTAATGACTACAGGCAAAGAATCACCAAAGACTTTCAAATGAAGCTATAAAGCACCGCTTTGCAATTTCAGGCCGAGGAGGGTTTGCTACCGCCATATTTTTGGTACATGGGAATGCTATCCTGAATGATTTTGGGATGTAGTCACCTTAAGGAGTGACTAATAGAATTCCTGCCCCCGATCCATTATGAGTGTATGAGCCATTGAAATATAGCCCAAGCCGTGCTTCAGAATCGCTGCAGATTTCTTCATCTGGGGATTCAGTGTCTAGTGGGTAGGCATCTAGTAATGGTGCTTCAGCTAATTGATCAGCAATAACCTATCCTTTTATGGCTTTTCGCTCTACATACTCTATGTCAAATTCACTTAGAAGCATGACCCATTTGGCCATGTAGCCAATCAGAGTGGTTCTAGATAAAAGATATTTCAAGGGATCAATTTTGGCATTTAATTTGACCAGATGACTGAGCATGTAATGGCGGAGTTTCTGTGTACTGAAGACTAGTGCAAGGCACACTTTTTCCATAGGGGAGTAATTTAACTCATAGCCAACCAATTTTGACTGATGTAGCAGGATTTCCTCTTTTGACGATTCATCATGTTGTGTCAATAATGCCCCCAGTGCGACTGATGTAGCAGAGATGTAAAGCAGGAGGGGTTTGCCTGGAATAGGCAGCATCAAGATCAGCGGATGAGCTAAATAATCCTTAATTTTTTTGAAACCCATCTAACACTGCTGGGTCCATCGGAAGGTGGAATCTTTCTTTAAAAGATGGGTGAATGGCTGACATTTATCTGCTAGTTGGGCTATGAACCGATGGATGGACTGCATCTTACCCTGGAGGCTTCTTAACTGCTTCAGATTGCGTGGAGGTGGCATGTCTAGAATAGCCTTTACCTTGGCAGGATCAACTTCAATACCCCTTCAGGAGACTATAAAACCCAAAAATTTTCCTGATGTTACCCCAAAGATGCACTTTTGGATTCAGCTTCAACTTGTAATGTTCCAACCATTCAAAGATCTTTTTTAGGACGGTAGGATGTTTTGCTCGGGTTCTGAATTTCCCTAACAAGTCGTTGACATAATCCTCCATGATGATATAGATGAGGTCATGGAAGATGACCATCATCACTGACACATCATCGCCTCTGCATTTGGAGACCAAAGGGCATAACATTGTAACGTAGCAATTCCCAAGTGTTGTGAAGGGTTCTATGTTGGTCTTCAAAAAGCATTCGACTGACATAAACTCGTAGAAGCCATCCATAAGGGACGACTTGTCCCGCCGCGGAGGTCGCACTCAACATGTCAATGTTAAAAGGGAAGTCATCTTTGGGTAGGCCTTGTTAAGGTCCCTGAATTCTATGCAGACCTGAATGTCTCCATTTGGTTTGGCAACTGGTACTATATTGGAGATCCACTCAGAGTAGTCAATTGGTCTAATAAAGCCTGCCTCTAGTAACTTTTTCCAATTCCTTTTTGACTAGCAATGCGACCTGCGAATGCATCTTGCAGAGTTTTTGTTTGACAGGCTTGGCATCTGGGCGAATGTCCAAATGATGAACTACTAAGGTAGGGTCTAAACCTAGCATGTCTGAATATGACCAAGCAAAGTTGATGATTCCTTCTCGGAGTAGCTGCGTGATGACTGGATACTCCTGTTCTGAGAGTGACTTAGCCACATAGGTGATTTTAGGATTTTTGGCAGTACCCAGATTAACTTCTTGAGTCTCTTTGATTAGAATGGATGATCAGGCGGATAACTAAGTTCCTACGAGGGGAAGATGAACATCTCCATCGTCTAGTGCCTCTTCGAGGTTTTCACCATCGGATGCGTCCTTTATTTTTACTTTTTCGAGGTCAAGAAGTGCTATAGGGAGGTTTTCACTAGATGACCGTTTTTTACTTTTCTTATTCTTTTTTTTGCGACTGGAGTGTTCATCCTCCCCCAATCCCATAAGGTTGACATATGTATTTGCAGACATATTGACAGGTGTGGTATTACATAGGTCCCAATCAATAAGCTCAGGGTGACAAAGAGATAGGCTAATGGTGCAGACAGATAGGCATTCGAACATGGATGATAAGTCGGTGTGATCGACATCATTGTATGCATGTATGATGGATTCCTCCTCGGGTATGTCTTCCAATGAGCCATTGTCCACGGCGATACTATTGGAAGTATTAGGTGATGTTGCAGGGCTTTTCTGTTTTCTGTCATACCCAATGCCTATGTTTTTTGGTAACTTTGGTGTATCAATAGGTTGCAACCGCCCCTGTTCTTCTTTACCTAGGCCCTTGCCTTGGTAGTTATATTTTTCTGCAAACTTAGCTGACCACGGATATGCTTCCTGAAAATATTCCTTTAGAGGAGGGTCTGGCTGGGGTTCTTCTGTGAGACCCATTGGCTTATGTCCTCTTTCCTGCATCTATCTTGACACTTGGGATCCGGAAGTGGTGGTAGGGATGTTTTTTCCACTGAAGGTGATAGTCTTGTCTTCCTTTTGTGTAGCATGCAAAGGTTGACCATACTCGTGTGGTGACGGTGGCATGGTTGCTACATTGAGAGCTGTATGCATTTTGTATTCACCACACCCTTTTTCAATGATCTAGACTTTGGTGACCGTAGGATCAGTGGTGGAGGATGGAGTGGTTATCACGATGGAGGGTGGATTAGCGGATGATGACTGGGATGCTCCCATTTCAACCCTAGGACAATAATGTAAATGGGGAAATGAACGCTTCTAAAGCGCGGCGATATTCAAATGGTTGGGGTCAGCATAAATGGTGACTTCCTATCCATTGACTAGGAATTTTAGGCACTGATGGTATGTGGAGGGGATGGTTTGCATAGCATGGAGCCATGGGCGGCCTAGAGGAGATTATATGGTAAGTCCAGATTGGCGACATGACAGTAGTATAATCGGGGCTAATGTGTCCCACTTGGATAGGAAGACTGATAATCCCTTCCAAATTCCTTTTTGCATTATCATAGGCCTTGATCGTGATGATCTGATTACTTAAATCCGCTTGAGTATACCCCACCTATTTTATGAATTTCAAAGTACACAAATTGAGGGCTGAGCCATTATCTACCAAGACCCTTTTTATTTTATGGTAGGCAACCATGACTTCGATATGCAAGGGGCGATTATGATTGACATCGATATTTGGCATGTCATTTTTGTTGAAGTGCAGTTGATAAGATAAAGCCAGGTGTCCCACCAAAGCTTGGAATTGGCGTGGGGTCGACGTCATTTGGCACATGGGTTTCGCTAGTGGCCTTATTGAGGATTTCTTGATGTACCAAGGAAGACTTAAGCAAATCCAAAATGGATATATGAGTAGGGGTCTTTCTTAAGTGATCAAAGATGTTGTACTAAGAGCTTATAGGGGTTGATTGGGTGAGTGCAGAGGCTGCAAGGATAGTGATGCGGGCTAATCGTGTAGTAACAACACATTGAGGGTCTTTGGCTTTAACATGTATCATGGATACCTAGGGTTCCACCTGCTCAATGTAATGAATAACACCCTCATAATTGAAAGGCACATTCTTGTAGCTCACATTATTTGTGTTGTTTCATAGATTATTGCTAGATGTGCTGGGCCTTAATTATGGTTCTCCTGGAAGCGTATGCTCTCGATATATCCGCAATTGAGCATTGACAACAAAGTTTGATCAGTCAACCTTGATATCACCGATCAATGAGATCTTGGACATATTTTTCAGACCTCGACACTTGTTTAAAGAGTGTCCTTTGATTTTATGGAACTCATAATACTTATTTCTTTAAACCATGCTTGGGCTTGACTTGTCAAAATGGTTTGGTGACAAGGTATGTGATGGGATAATTGATTTGTAACAATTTATTAAAAACAACACTAAGGCATTCTCCTAATTGAGTGTATTGACGTTTTGTGTTCCCCTGATTGTTCTGGTTTGACTGTTGAGGAGGATGAGGTGCCCCCTATGGTACAGATATGGTGTTGGGTGTAGAAGGTTGTTGTTTTTGGGATGTATTAGCCACTTGGACATGTTTAGTGTCTTTCGCACTGTCATTCACTGCATTCTTGTTCTTGTTCCAGAATCATGGTTTTTCGCCAAATGACTTCTCTTTATCATGACTATGCATTTTGATGTGTCCTTTGGCAATAAGGGCACGCTCAAGGATGGGCCCCTTTTCTACCATCTCCCCAAAGGTGGTGAAACGATGTAACCTAAAATTATGGGCCATGGTAGGATGAGAGTTTTCCACGAAAAGAGTGACCATGTCTTTTTCCTTCAGAGGGGTCTTCATTTGGCTTGCTAATGCACACCACCATTGTAGGTAGCTAGTAAAGGTTTCCCCCTCACATTGTTTTTCTTTGAGGAGATCTAAGGTGTCTGTATCCTTCTCCAAATTGAAAGAGAAGTTGGATACAAATTTTTCTGACAGGTCTGTGAAAGTTTTTATGGACCCTTTTTCGAGAGTCATGAACCAATCTAGGGCGTGGCTTGCCAAGTTTCGCGAGAACAGGTGCAAGAGATAGTTGTCATTGTACATAACTTCTTGACACTGGGAGTAAAACTCCTGCAAGTGAGCCTTAGGGTCTTTGTTTCCCTTGTATTTGTCAAACTTTGGTATCTCAAAATGTTTAGGAAATGGGATTAATGAGATGGAGGGATCAAATGGATATGGGCATATGTCTTTAAATTTGAATGATTGTTTGGTAGCCCTGGCTTGAAGGTCCTTAAGTGCGGCTTTGATTTCCAATAGCTCTGAGCTAGTCAATGGTGGGTTGGGGGGATATTGATGATAGGATGATAAAGGATCCTATTGAAAGGGTGTCAGGTTGTTGAAATATGGATTTGGATGATTGGATGATGATATGGCTTGCTGGTAAGGTGGGGGATTTTTTTGATACGGGGGTTGTTGTTGTGGGGTATAGTATGGATTTGTTTGATAAAAGTGTGGGGTAGGTTGTTGAGGAGCTTGGATGGGATGTTGCGTATTGGTTTGTTGGCGTTGAAGGTATTGTTGTGATTGTTGGGAGGTCACATAAGGTGGTTGTTGGTGTAGTTGCTGTTGATTGTGATAGTAGTAGTGTTGGGGGGGTTGTTGTTGTGATGTCAACTGTTGTATGGGCCGTGATGGGATATTGTGTTGTGGTTGAGCCTGTGGACGTAAAATGGATGTGAGAAAGGGGGATATGGTCTGAGCAATAGTTTGAGATGGATTGCCTTGTGGTTGGTAGGGTGGTTGTTGTGAAGAGGCCAAAGTATTATGTATAGGTTGTTGCGGATGAGATGGCGGAGGTAGCATAGAAGTGTTTTGTAAAGGGGGTTGTTGGGTACCACCCGAAATGTTCAGCTGGGGTGTGCCTTGTGGAAGTAATTGAGGTGGAATGTTAGATTGGTGAACCTGTTGTGATGGTAGATTTGTGGTCCCAGGAGGTGGAAGTGATGTGGCAAAGGAGGCACCCCCAACGTTGACTGTAGGTTGGTTCGAAGGAGGGGGTGCTGTTAACGTTAATGGCGGTGGTTGTGGAATATTTTGTGGCATACCATAGGCAAAAGGATTATTGGGATCAGGCACTTGAGGACCTCCCATAACTGAGGTCGAAACATGTGGGGGATAGTTAACCTGATAGAGAACGACATTGCCAAATTCAGGTTGATGCCAACCCTCAACTGGAGGAACATTGGAGAAGTATGAACCTTCTGGTGCATTTTGTGAACCTTGGAGTACGTTAGATGGGGCACCCTTATATTTGGACAAGTCAACATTCGAGGGGGGTTTGACACCCTTCTCAATTAGGTGGGCCAAGATTTCTTCCCCATGTTTTTCAAGCAGACGGTCAGTCATTTGCACATTGGTGGGATTACTAAAATGTTCCTCAAGTGTGAGTTCAGGTTGATTAGCCATACTCTCTTCACCATGTGGCGAGTTATTCTGATTCTCGGTGTTAGAGTGCAATGAAGTACCATTATGAGGATCGTGAGGGACGTTGGTACCCTTGTTAGGATCTGATGAGATGTTCATTGTGTTGTTGGGATCTTGAGGGTTGTTTGATTGGGAATTCTAGGCTTGATCGTCAGCCATTTTCTTTGCCTATGATCGGGTCTGAACGGGCATGCAAATGTGCTATGAGTAGATGATAGAAATGCTTTTGACGAATGATTTGATTGTGATTGGATGAGATCTAATTTGGATGGGGTTTGGATTTGGATCATACTTTGTTTGGATATATTGGATTGGATCGAATTTTGATGGGATTGGATTTGGATTTGGATTGGATTGGAATATTATGATCAATAGGATTGCCTTGGTTGAACGGATATGATTTGGTTGATTGGATAATTTGATCGAATGATCGATTTTGATAGATTTGGATGATTGGATGGGTATGATTGGATGATAAAAGATGTGAGAGAGACCTTGAGTTTAACCAAAGGAGGTTACCCTTAATGACTAAGAGCTCTAATTGATTAAGAGGATGATCACGACACCGAATCCACCTTAAGGTAGGAATGGATTGATTAGGCCGAGGATGATAACTTGCGACACCGAATTCACCTCAAGATGGAAGCAAATTGATTTGGGTCGAAGTTAGAGACTAGTAATCAAGTTCAAGTACTATGGTCAATTTGGGGTAACCACTTTGTAATACAAGGTTAGGACGGTTTGGTTATGGGTGGTGTTTGGCGATGCAAATGGTAAAAATTATGGCATTCGTTAGGTGAAGGTATGGAATTTTGAATGGATTAGGGAAAGATTAAAGTGAATGGGTGGATTGAAGATAATTGTGGAGAATGAATGGGGATTTAGAATGGTTAAACAAAAGTTTGGAATGATGAGATGAAGGTTTAAAATGGTCAAATGGAGGTTTTTGGAGGTTTAGAGTGACAAAACGGAGGCTTAGGATGATGAGATAATGGTTGGGAATGGTTAAATGATGGTTTAGAGGCTAAAAGGATCCAAATGGGGTGATTTTGGGTGTTTAGGAGGGCAAATTCGCCCTTCTGCAGTAAATCAGGGGCATAATCGCCTCACTGCAGTAAATCAGGGGCATAATCGCCTCACTACGGTAAAAAATAGGGGCATAATCACCTCACTGCAGTAAAACAAAGGCTTGGTTTGATGCAAATGACTATGGCAAGGACTTTAAAATGACAATGATAAGGCCAAATTGTCAAAATTTCACTAGTTTCTCACAAGAAAACACTCTCAAGCAAACACAACCCTATGATTAGTGTTAAGGGTATGGCCATAGAGGTCTTAATCTAGGA
>VDFB02046931.1:0-24908 GCA_007258455.2 Sequoia sempervirens | reverse complement strand
AACTACGGTTGAATCGATAGCAATATCGCCAAATCAAACATGTTCAGAATCAAGACTTGCTATATGATCCAGCTCATGGTTATTAAGTATTAACATAATTAAAGCCAACAACCTGACTGACTATCTTGACACTGCCACTACAACAATCATTCAAGTTATCATGATTTTTAAACAGTATGAGCTAACGATGAGCTAGAAATCAGAAATAATGTCCAAATACATCAAGCTCATATGCATGATACGTGAATATGATCTTAGTAGAATAAAAATTCAGTATGACCAAGTCAGCTCTTGAAGGCTACACTGGGCTGTTGCTCAGTGTTTAAAACATAAATCTATCAATCTTATGTTCTCATGAAATTTAGACTGCTGAAAATGCAGATTTAAATCAGATACCATTTCCATTTTACTTTCAGCAAAGCAATCATCTCATACTCAGCTACCATCAAGTAATGCTCACTGTCAATTGAAACCTGTAACCAAACCCCCATCTATACTGAGATATGCATCTTTAAAATAGGACAAGTGAATTCCTCATCCCTTGAGCAGCAGCATCAAGAAAGACAAAAGACATTCCAATTAGTAGTGTCTGCTGTAATTTAAAATTTGACAAATCAGACAGTATACAGTACTGAGAAACTAGTGTTAGCTCTGAAATCTTCATAGTCCTCGCCACAATATGACAATTTAATTGTTTTTTATGGAAACAAGCTGGATTACATAGATGTTGGCATCTCTTTCTTTGTATAGCAGATTACAACAATTTGAGTAAGCAAACATCTAAAACAGAAGTTGCCTTCAGCTAAGCAGCCGCATGCAGGGGGATCCGGTCCATCAAAGTCACCCAGGGATCAAACCTGACCTTAACACGCCTCTGCAAGTTTGAACCTTGGTGGATGGCTTCTATATCGCATACCATCATCCTCACCATTTGTGCTCAACCAATTGAGCTACAACCCTTTGGCATAATATGACAATATAAATATGTCCAGAATGAAAACTTGCCATGATCTAACTCATGGTCATTAACATAATTAGGGCCAACAACCTGACCATTTCCACACTACCACTACAACGGTCACACATGTTATCATGACAGTTTAAATATGTTCAGAATCAAAACTTGTAATGATCTAACTCATGGTCATTAACATTATTACAGCCAACAACTTGACCATCTCCACACCACCACTACAAGGTCACACATGTTATCATGATTTTCAAACAATATGAGCTGATGATGAACTAGAAATCAGAAACACTATCCAAATCCATTATGCATATATCCATGATACCTGAATATGATTTTAGTAGAATAACTTTTCAGTATGACCAAGTCAGCTCTTGAAAGCTCCACTAGGCTGCTTCCCAATGCTTAATTAAACATGAATCTATTTTTCTTATGTTCTCATGAAATTTAGATTCTTGAAACAAGAGATTTAAATTCATTAATATTTCCATTTTACTTTTACCAAAGCAATAATCTCATACTCAGCTACCATCAACTTACTACTAATGCTCACTGTCAGTTTGAAACCTGTAACCAAACCTCATCTACACTTAGATGTGCATCTTTCAAATAGGACAAGTGAATTTCTGATCCCTTGAGCAGCAGATCAGGCAAAAAGACAAAAATCCTAGATCAGACATCAAGGACCCCACTAAATCTCCAAAAGACCATGTCAAAGGGTATCTAATTTTTCTTCCATAGAAATGTTTGAAAGGTTCATGCTTGGCAATATGCTAACCAAAGTTTTGGACTAAGATGTCACGACTAAAATAGGCTATAGAAAAGAGGATATCAATTCGATAAATAAAAAACCAACAATTTAGATGAAGAATAGAATTAGTAGAATATCTATGATCAACTAACAAGTAAAAAATTTGAGGAAAATTAGCCAATGGACCAAAAGAAGATTATTAAAAGAAAAAGCCTCCATCAATTGGGAGATCGCAATCAAAGAAGGTGATCCAATCTAAATGTTGGGAAGCAAACAGAAAGTGGAAGAAACAATTTGAACACAAAACATAGCTTAATGAAACGGTTAACTGTTGTGTAATGTCCCCAATTTCGTGAGCATCAAAGTTTGAAGGATTAGCCTATCATTTGACCCTTGTAGGCTAGTGTGGTGGATTAGAGGGTCCAGTTTGGGTGTTATGGAGCTCTTCAGGTGGTAGTTGAAAGTGTTTATCTCTCCAAATCCTTCATATGTTATGAGGCATTGATATTCAGGAGTTTCTGATTCCGTTTTGAGAGACTTACCATTTATAGTAAGTCAGTGGATGTTAGAGAGGGACCCTTAGTATTTTTAGTAAGGCAGTTGAATGTGCATTGGTTGCAGTGTGTTACCTCCTAGAGCAGACGGAATTGAATTATATGCATGATTGTGGAAGTTATGGCATTTTTATTATTATTAAAGTTATACTTTAATAATAATAATTAATTAATTAAAAAGTGCACATTATTTAATTATTTAATTGACTTTATTATGAGGGGGTTATTTAATGAATTATGAAGTCAATTATTTAAAGTGCATTTAAGTTATATTAGGGGTCCACTTTAAGAGATGATATATTAAATGCTTTTAAAGTATACTTTATTTTAAGTGATAAAGTGTTATTTAAAGGGAGATATAAGTGTTTAATAAAGTGTACTTTATATTGTGTGTAAGGCATATGTCTTTACTTTTATTGTAGTCGGTCGTAGTCGGCCTAGTTGGTCATAGTCGGCCAGTTGTTAATAAAACTATAGTTAGTAGGAATAATACATGTCATGTATTATCAGGTAATCAAGTCCTGATTAATGGTAACTGTTGTTATGAAACGTCGTGTCGGTTGGTTATTTAACTACCACCAAACGTTATATGTAGTCAGTTGCTGTAGTCGGAAAGGGGTTATGTGTGAATAGTCATGGTTGATAGCACTGTTGATATTCCTATGATTGTACATGGTGATATTTCTGATAATGAATAAAGCATCTGATGTTCAAACATGATATATTTCTATTCTATTGTTATGTTCCATGTTTTGCACATAATTTAGTTTGCTCAGTAGTATGGAGTACTTGAATTACGTTTTGTAGGGTAAACATTTGGTGTCGTTGCCTGACCGGACTAGGGAATCACTCGTCATGGCAGCATGATGGGTCTTCTGGCAAATGAGCCCGTGAATAGCAATGAGGAAAGGGAAGACCTATTGACTAAAGATTTTATCAATCTATGGAAGATATCATTACGAGATCACGTATGTAGGGAATCCCGCAGGCGGGAGATCCCTGAGGAAGTTATCTGGGATAGGTTGGAAGTGAACGATGACATGAATCACCTCCTAAATCGTATGCCCAAATTGCTGGCCCGTCATTTCATTATTTTGCAAGACTTGCAAGAAGAGGAGGATCAGGAACACCAAAGGCAACAAATACTGCAGCGCTACGAAGAGAGAACCAAACGAGAAGAAGAACGAGACACTAGCCGACGACATACATCCGGTAGTCAGCAACGATCGCCTGAACAAATTTTAAATGCCCGTACAGCCGAACAAAGACAAGAATCGAGTACCTAATAGGCACGAGACTCAAGAAGAAAAGGTTCGGCGATCACTCAGGCTACAAGTACAAGAAAACCGGCGAAGAAGACTTAAGCAAGCCAGTAAGGAATTGGATGACAATCTCATTGAAATAAATCAGAGTATTAAAAGAACATATGAGATCTGACAAGAATTGACACATCCATCGGAAGAGCTCACCAAAGTTTGACCCCATATGAAGGAAGGTATGATCTTTATGAGAATGAAGATGAACTAAGTAATAGCATCAGACATTTTCGGGAGTTGTCCTTATCGGACAACGATGAACGGCTGCCAAGTGGAAGATCTGAGCCCAGTACCCCGAGGCAAAGAGAGTACCGAAGGGAACCCCAAAAGACTCAAGGTGTCAAGGACGCCGATGCAAGACATGGGAGTGACTCGTACATGGCCGAGAGTGCAAATGACGCATCGGAATGTAGTGGGGAAACCAGTCTAATCAGGTCCAATACACAAGGAGGACAGTGGGGAAAGATGGTGACTCCTGAGTGGCAGAAGCTGCCAAAGTTTATGGGAAATGGGTCAGAAGATCTAGTACAGCACTGTAAGACATGTGAAACTATCTGGATAGCCAGCGAATAGGATGATCTGAACCAGTGGCTGAAAGCATTCCCAATGACACTCCGAGATAGTGCCATCGACTGGTACTCTGAATTAGATCAAGCACACAAAGCTACATGGAGATTATTGAAGCAAGCATTTCAAGAGGAGTTCAAACTCTTACGAGATGATAGCGAGATTGTCACAGAGATATACAATACTAAGCAGGGAAAGCAAGAGAGTGTGAGGACCTACAATCAGAAATTGAAAGATTTGCTGGGGAAACTAGAGTCACAATCTGTGGATGGCCTGAAGAAGAGGTGGTTTATTGAGGGACTGCTTCCCTCGCTTTGAAGGAGAATGAAAATGGTACCTCCATCCTCGTACACTGAAGCATATAATCGGGCAATGGATATAGAAAGTGAAAACAAAACATCCTCCCAAGGGAAAAAGAAGACAGACGACGAGGATAGTACAGACGACAGCAACGGTGAATCCAAGACTGTACAAGCACTCAGGAAAGATATGATGCGAATGATGAAAGAATTGAAGGCCGACAAGGAGAGTACGAGAGAAGCCAGAGAACTGTGGTGTATGGACTGCAATGGGGAAGGTCACATAAAAGCGAACTGTCCCAAGAACTTATTCTACGATATCTGCCAAGTGATGGGACATTCCGTCAAGGAATGCCCATACAACTTAAAAGCCAGAAGTGCACAAGTACTCTTTGCGCAGGGAGAACCGTCGACACCGCCAAACACACCACCAAAGCCCCAGTACAATAGCAATGCATCCCCTGGAGGTTATCGGAGCAATAGAAGTCCAAGAAACATGATACAGTACGATGCAAAAGGAAGGCCCATGATCCAATGCAGGAAGTGCAACGAATGGGGCCACTTTGCCAGGGACTGCTAGAATGGTCAAGGTTCGGGAGGGAGATTGTGTAAGTGGTGTGGACCAGGCAATCATGAAGATAACGAATGCCCTAAGCAAAAGGGTATCCACATGCTAGAAGTAGAAGAACAAGAGGTACTGGCGATCACCAGAGCACAAGCAAAAAAGGCCACTTATCCAGATCCATGTACAGAGAAACAAAGGATGAAGGAAGCAAAAACTGAAGTGGAACTGGTGATGGCGAAGGAAAACAAAGTACCTCTAGAGAAGCCAGAAACCTCTTGGCGGTCGGAGGCGGAAACCAACATCGTACGACAGGTACTGCAGACCACCATACCGATCAAAGTAATTGATCTTCTCCAGACTATGCCGCAGTTGGGATTGGCGATCACAAACGTCGTCGGGGATGGCAAGCAACCACGATTGGAGGAACGAAGGCAAGAATTGATACCAGAACCGCCACTGTATGGTGAACAAACAATTGACCCAGTATTGCTCATAGCGAACATCGAGAAGATGCCAACAATCGTGCATATGGAGATTAGAGGGAATATCTTGACAAATACTATCGTCGACGGAAGATCGGGAGTCAACGTACTATCTGCAGACACATGGAAGAGTCTTGAGAAGCCTACACTCTGACCGCCAACATTCCAACTAGTTGGCGCTGATCAACATGGTATCAAGCCATTGGGAACGTTGATGGCGCAGAAGGTGACGATCGAGACACAACAGTTTTTGCTAAATTTTGTCGTCATCCCATTACAGAAGAAAGCATACAATGCACTACTTGGGAGAGGATGGCTGATAGCGGCGAAGGAAAATCATAATTGGAAGAGGAACACACTCTCAATCGAGAACAATGGGCGGAAGTATGTCATCGACTTGAAGAACCAGGTTGTGAGCGAAGACTTGCTTCCTCCGGATTTGAATCGGATGGAGGTGAGTCGGATGTGGACAAAGGAAGGAAAGCTATGGAACCGAACATTGAAGGCGTACTTGAACTCGAGAATTGTTCGAAGGACAAGACAAGCTCGCTGAATGGCTTATTTCATTGGCAGATGGAAGACTATGAAGTGTTCCACCGAGAGTGTAACATGCTACAAATCGGGGGAAATCAAGGAAGAAGAGAAACAAGGAAGGCCCAGCCAAGCACCTCCGGCTGAGTATGGAGAGTACAAAGAAAGAATATCAAAATGGGACAATACGCCAATCCACAAGTCTGAACAGGTACAAGATGAAAAAATTGTGTTGGAGTTAAAAAATGAAAAGTATGAAAAAATTAAAAAATTAGAAAAAAAGAAAAGAGATGAAGAGAGAGAAGAAAGAAATCAAAAAATAAAGAAAAATGGAAGAGAAAATGAGAAAGAAAAACATGAAGAAGAGGAGGAGAAAGAGGGGGAATAATAAAAGAGAAATAAAATTTGGGAAGAGGAAAAATTGAAAAGAGGAAAAGAAAATTATAAATTATAAAAGAGTGAAATGGGAAAAAATGGAAAGAATTAAAAAATCGAAGGGGAAAAATAAAAGAAATTTGAAGGACGGCAAGTTATATAAGAAATCAAAAGGCACTACTCTTATTCAACATATAGTACATCGAACGGTCACACTTAGGAAAGAAGAAATTAAGGAGAGGAAATTAAACGAAATTAAGGAGAGAGAAAAATAAGAGAAGAAAAATAAAGAATTGGGAAAAAATTAAAAGTGACTTGGGAGAATTTATGAGGAAGAAAAAAATGAAAAAATTGAAAGTGGCCAAGAGAAGAAATATTAAAATAAAGAGAGTTAAAACAAAAATCATGGCCATTGGAAAAATTGGGCGACTAAGGAAAAACACAACCAAGCCAAATAATGTTTGGAAAAGCACGCAAGTGGGAAGCTTCATTGTACGGCCTTTTAGAGGCAAGTTAACATGGGCGAATGTTAGAGTAAGGGAAATTCACAAAGGAAAATCGTATGAACTAATCAAACCGTACGGCACCAGCATCAGAGACAAGGTCATACAGCAGAGCACATGTGACCACCAAGTCGTACGACGCCCAGAAGTTATTGAAATCGTACGGAGTTTACAAGTTGCCCAGGCTGTATGGCATCAATTGGCAATTCAAGTCACAGAGTACGGCATCAAGCATTGCCTAGACCAGTCGTACGAAATTGTAGCCCAGAGGTCGTACGGGATTTGATTCCGACGAGTGATATTAAGCGCACTTACCAACTCTCTAGATGCAAGACAAAGGCTTTCTTGATCATGCGGCATTTCGTATATTCAAATGCAGACATTCCAAGTACATTCAATTGCACGACATTCAAGGTCTATTCAATTCATACGGCTTTCACAAATGAGGTCTCCAGTGAAGTATGGCATCCACTACTAGGGTTCAACGTGGCATGTTACGAGACTACATTTTGTTAAAATTAGGTGAACAGATTAAATGCACAGAGAATTAAGTTGAAATCAGACAAAATAACACAGTATATACCCTGGGAAAACCCTCCTCTTGAGGGAGAAAAACCCAGCAACAAAGATCTCTCTTATATTTGATGCAACAGTGTCAATTTTACAAATTACAATAAGGTCTAACTCAAGACCAATAAGCATAATCTGATAACAAAGAATGACTGATAACAACCTGTAGATCACACCTGGTAATGACAGATTACAGATCTGATAAAATTTACTTTGCACTCGGCAGTGATCGCCCTTGCTTGGACTGGTGTATACGATCTTAATTCTCAGTCAGGTCCGCTCTTGATGACTTTCGCCGATCTGATAAGTTCGATCCTAGATCTCAGACGAGTTTGATCTTTGACCCGGATCTGGTGATTCGATGATGAACTTGGATCAGGTTCGCACTAGAAGATTCAATGAAGACCTTCGAACAGATTCGCATTGATAAATTTCATGAACAGTAACAAACAAGATCGCACTATGCAATAACAAGATCGCTCTCTGCAATAACATGAATCTGGAGATTTAAACGGACTTGAAGACTCAGACAGAATTTTTTCGCTATATGTCATGAACGGACTGATTCATGTGTATATGTATAGGAGACAAGTCTTACATGTCGGCCTCTTACAAAATCACATATCTACTTAAAGATGTCGGCCTAGTATATTAAATGTCTTTTATGAGTTTCGAATTCTTTCATGTCGGCCAAAGCATGAGATACAAAACAATAAAAGGTAAATTGAATAGCCAACGGCTATTATTCAATTTAAGACTTTCTCGAAAGAAGTGAGCTGGAAGGATCAACCGAAGCTGCTATAACATTAACACATTTGTATGAAATTGGAGTGTCGTATCATCCATTGCCACACCAAGCATCGACCTGGAGAAATTAAAGTCTAAGAAAAACAATGCAAAATCTGTATTTTTCAACTTCATCAACACTATTCGGAACCTGTGGAAAAATCATGAAAATGAGGCACAAGATGCAATTTCCAGTGGTTTCAAAAGTGTTAAATTGGTCTTGGCGGCAAGGGCACTGCCCCTCGACCCCGCCCTATACCGCAACAGGGAGAGTGCCAGGGGCGCTGCCCCCGGACCCCGCGAAGGGCATTGCCCCTCGACCCCGCTAGGGGCACTACCCCCAAACCCCCATCAAATTTATTGGAATTGCCAATTTGCAGTGCAACCAGCCATCATAGTGCAATCGCACGAGCAATTGGCTACCAAGCAGACGAGAGTTGCAGCTCTCAAGGAGAAGTTGGATGAGAATGACAGTCAGTTGAAGAGAAGGATACCCAGGTGGCCGATAGCATAGAGGGAGAATCAATTATAGGAAAAGGACGAGGATTTTTTTGTTTTTAGTCGTCTAGAAGACGACTACTTTGTGGGGGGGATGATGTAAGGCATATGTCTTTACTTTTATTGTAGTCAGCCTAGTTGGTCGTAGTCAACCAGTTGTTAATAAAACTATAGTTAGTAGGAATAATACATGTCATGTACTGTCGGGTAATCAAGTCCCGATTAATGGTAACTATTGTTATGAAATGTCGTGTCGGTTGGTTATCTAACTACCGCCGAACATTATATGTAGTCAGTTGTTGTAACCAGAAAGGGGTTATGTGTGAATAGTCATGGTTGATAGCACTGCTGATATTCCTATGATTGTACATGGTGATATTTTTGATAATGAATAAAGCATCTGATGTTCAAACATGATATATTTCTATTCCATTGTTTTGTTCCATGTTCTGCACATAATTTAGTTTGCTCAGTAGTACGAAGTACTTGAATTACATTCCGTAGGGTAAACATTGTGCACCAAATGGAGGGAAATGTAAATGAAATCAAAGTGAAATTAAATGAGATGAAGCCAAATGCAAATTAAATATTATATAAAGGCTTTCGAAAAGGGATTTCATTCATTCTTGAATCATTCAACATTTGTCTATTCTGAAGAAGCTTTGGCTTTGAAGAAGAAACCTAGGTTTCGTTGTAATTTCAATCTTAGAGAACGTAGCCTCTCTTCGATTGTGCTGGTGGCTTCACACAGAGGTCACACTTGAGCTTTATTGGAGATTTGAGATTTCAGTTGATCTTCCTTTTGCAAAGTTTTGATGGGTAATCAATATTTTGCAGTTTGGGGGTGATTTCATGGGTTTCCATCAATTCTATGTAGCTAGATTTTGTATTGCTGAATTGGAGTTTCATTCACAAAAGAGAATAGGAGAACTTTTTTGTTTTGGGTATTTGATCATTCCATTCCTCACCCCAGGGAGCCCCTATACCTGGATTTTCGTGGGCTTTGGTGAAGTCTTCAATTTTATACATCAAATTGCCCTTCTTGGGAAGTGCGCCACTCCTGCCACATGCATTGGAATGCGTGCATAAATTAATCTACCATTTTCAGCAGGGTTTCAATGTTCGATGTTGGTCACCTAGGCCAGAGGAGACATTTGCATTTGATTTGGCATCATTCGGAGACTCGGTGTGGATTTGGTGAGCATTTTAGTGGTTCGCAGCACTTGTCCTGACAAGCTGAAAATTATATCAGATTGGCTGCCAGTGTTTCCAGATTTCAGTATATTTATTGTCTTCAATAATCGGGTATGCTTTCTATGTAAAATGACAATAAAGACAATCATATTAGAATATACATATTGTGTTTGCAAGCCAAAATAAATCTGATTTGAAATAAATGAAATAAGGGTTTTCTTTCAGCAGTAGTTTGAAATGCAATAGTTATCATTACTTCCATCTTGAGAGTTCATATATGTATTTGCGTTGCTTAAGTTTCCTGGCATCTTTACTGAAAAATTACAAAACAATCAAATATCATTTGGAACCCAAACAAAAAAATACACCAATTGCATAGCGTTCAGTATTTGGAGAACAGTAGGGTTCTTACATGTTGGTACATGGGCAGGACTTGTCCCCACTGATAGGCTCAAACAGCACATCAAAATTTCAATTAAAAAAAGATTTTTTTAATTTTCAATAGAAAATAAGGTCTGATATAAAGCTCCAACTTGAAGAGAGGTATATTACTATATGCATACATTTTATATAAAGAAAAATACTTATTTGAGAACAAAAATATTTTCAGATACATATCAGTAACCAAGTCAAAAGCCAGTGCCCCAAGACTCATAGTATCTAAGTCTCTGTAATGAAGACAGAGTTAGCAATGACATTTTTTAGGGAGAAATTAATCAAATATTCATGGATTTAAAAATTACATCAGTATAACAACAGAGTGGAAGGAAATTCTATCCCTAAATAGCCCTAAAAAGACATCTGAGCTGAGAATCAAGAGGCAATGACTCAACATCTTGGTAAAAAAATTGAATTTAACTTTAACATGTAAATCCAGCTCCTCTAAGTTGAGAGGTGTGGGTCCTCATGAAATGTTGCCTTGCATGTTGACTCACATAAGAATCCAATAGCTTTCAGTCAAACTGTAAGCCAAAATAATTGCAGCTTTCCCTAACAAAACCAGCAGGGGTTAAATTCGACTGTTGACCCTGTCCATCAGGTGATTTTTTTATGGTGGTTATCCATTCAACATTACATTAAAGAAAGAAACATCATAGAATAGATATATCTAATGACTATACAACTATAATCCTCCTGAATTTTTATGGTCTGTCCCTAATTTCCCTTTTCACATCATACAGTCTTCAGAAAATTTTACTTGTATTTTACAGTAAAAATACACAAATCCTCCTGCCGAGCCATCATATTAACCCCTCCAACCAAGTGTCTCTAAGGAGAGGCACTTGCCAAGAAGGCAGGTGAATATATTCATTAACCTCCTTACTATTATGAAAATCTGCATATATTTTCATTTGACATGGTAACAGGAAGCTTTCTCAGGTAACAGTTTCAGGATCCTCTTCCTCAGGGATGAGAAGTTTACCAACAATTAAATTTTGTGCTACTACACAATAGCTAGAGAAATTCTAAATCCAAATTCTTCATAAGAAAATAAACTGAATGCTGCAAGGGTTTCCCATGATAGCCATTTCGTTGAAAGAATATTAAGATATGGAGTATAAATTTTAAATGGCAACATTTCTCTGCTGGTCCATGGTATAAGAAGTTAAATATGTTAATCTACTTTTCCAAAATGGAATTACTAGTTATCTGTTTTGCTAACGATGACTGATTCACATTATTAACATGTTTACAGGCTTCTGAAGTAAAGTCCACGTTTATAACAACAATAGGTAGCATGCCAAACAAACATAAACTAAGTGCAATTAATTTGCATTGTTCTGTATATAATAAATGGCATATCATTTAAGTATAAAATATATGGTACTTTTGTATTCTACTCTCATACTACTGTCAAACACAAAAGAAGAAATCAAAACATGCTTTGGATATTTTTACCTTTTGCATGGCCAACGAAAGTGACTCTGGACAACCAATGCCTGTAACACACAACACAACCTTATTCTGAACTGTATTCAAAGGAACCTTTGAAAGTTGGTATTGCATTCTAAAAAAGTAGCATGGAACCATTTTGCTAAGAAAAATGGGGATCTCTTGCTTTAACACATCTTCCAACACAGCTCTGATGTATTGATGTTTTTCATTTGTAATCTGCAAAAAAAGAAAATAATAATTACTCTTGCAAGAAAGTCAAAATTGTTTCCATTTAGCTTCCTAATGACTTGAAAAGATACTACACCGGCAAGGGGCTACAAGAAATTGAACCTATATGATATGCAGGGAACCAATAACATCAAAACTCATACTCTATCTAATATAGCGGATCGTGAAGCAATTGAAGTTAGATGGGATCCCCCTATGATTTTCTTCGTAGAAAAGAAAAATACCAAGAGTCCGAAAACAAGAAAAAATCCACAACATAAATCCCACCCAACAACAATATGGACTGATATCATAGTTCACAAATTCAGACTCAGCAAAAACTTGGGACAAAACTCAAACTTGGCAAATCTTCCAAACATTAAAAAATAAATAAATTTGTAAAATTATTCTTCAAAAATTATGCATATTACTAAATTGAGAGAACCCATTATTGATTTCCTTCATATATAGATCAAAATTAGAATTCAATACACATCATAAATCGAAAGATGATTTTAATATCATCTTCGAGTTTCAATATGAATAAAAAATTACCAAGCATAATTTCAATGTTCATATTCGTAATGACATAATCTATAAATTCCTCCTATGACTAAACCTCCTAAATGGCTATGTGGGTGTCCTCAAACTAGATGGCAGTGCTGCAGCTTCTTGTTAAGGAATAATATCATCCTCAACAAGAGCCTCAAGCATATGATCATAATGTGACTATGATGAACCCACCTCTAATGGCTCGCCTTTTGCCTCCTTATATGTTGCTACACCCATTGCCCATTCCACTGCCTCCCTCTCAAAAAGCTATATCATCAACATTTAACATGGGATCCACATCCTCAAAAACCTAATCTAAATATGGATCGATGTTATCAAAGTCAAGCATATAGTGTGTCTCCTACTCCTCTACCTTCTTTGCATGCAATTGAAGCTCATACTGCACAAAGACAAAGTCATTCAAGTGTTTTTGAGTCAACACCATGCACTTCTTTGTGTGAATAGCCTCAAAACTCTCCAATTGTACTCACAACTTTATGCACAACAAGGATGGGACAAAATGTAGATGGCAAGTTTTTTAAGATTAGGCATTGTTGTATCAAAATCTTTTCACCACAATGTCAAGTCCCAAAGATTTCATATTGATTTTTGGCAGGAAACAACCAAAAGTGTTTTTAAACACTACCTTATTTATAAATAATAATATAAATTTAAAAATTATTAAAAATAATATTCAAATTTCCATTTTGGCCAACCACCTTTGGTTAGAGTCTACTGGAAGGTATTTATGTTTGTTTGTTGGAGCTGTTTCATCATCATGAATTGGACATTTCTGGTCATGGCAAATTAGCAGAAACAAAAACCTCCACTAATCCTCCTCAAGGTGAGACGAAATCCTCAACCCTACATTCATGAATTCACTTTTGTAACATTCATCCACATTTCAGCTAACTCTCTGATTTATTTTCTTCTGGCATTATTCGGATCAGGCATACACAGAAGGGTAGCGACCAAGTGATAACTGGTGGCGGAGCCCTCCTAGTTTGTGCCACCCCTTTGTTTCATCATTTCCCTACTGCCGTGCTTCACGTGCGAGACATTATCAGGGCACCATCCTCGCATATAACAATTTCCACTCGAGGGCGCTCAAGGCATCTTCATACAATCATTGCGGAGGGGTCTTTCAACGATATATTACTTCCTGGTGCATGTGCATATTTGCCAGCGACGCCATACATTGGGTGACTTCATCATGCCACCGCACAAGGCTAATGTGACCCACACTGAGGTCTATTTTGTAGCAGCACCGAGTTCATGCCTTAACGAGGTCATCCACGGAATCCTACAGTGTGCAGGAGCATTCTTCATAATCGTCATAAGCCTGTGGGAGCACTGAATATAGGCAACATCATTCATCTCTAGATCCGTGAAGCTTCTCTATTCAATGGATTGAACCATAGTGATTAACTCAGGTGAAATCTGAGATCTTTGTATATGCATTTGATGATATTTTTCGAAAACTATCTTGTGTCAAATCTAAGCGAATTCCTATTGTTATTTATGCGTGATCAGTTCTGTTGAAACTTGAACCTGAATATTTTATGATTCCTATCTGCGTTAAACTTCTCAGATCTATGTATGGTTTCCTATATCAAAATCCTGTTTATTTTGTGAAGTTAGGAGTCTTTGATTTCTTTGTATTTTGAGATAACTGTGTGGCGTCTATTGACTGTGATTATATTGCAATATCAAGATTTTGTAAAGCATAGATGGCAAAGTTTTGAGAGCGTAGTCGAATTGCAAACCATGTAGGAAACCTGTAGCTTTGTATTGTTGTGCTTGACCAGTAAAAGGAAGTCTTGTTGTCACAAGCACGAGGTTGACTCAGCCATTCCATGTAATTGGAAATACGAGGACTATTATGTGTTGCAATCTGAGAGTTTGTTCAGCTGATTCGTTGCATGTGAGTAGGAAGGTGGCAGAATTACTAACTTGTTTGTAGCCTTTGGAAGCTCAAATTTTAGTATATATAGAGGTGCTCTTTCTATCATTTGTTACACTTCTCATTCTGATTTCTTTGTTGTTATTCTGCTGTATTTTTTGTGCAAGTGAATTAGAGAGCTTGAGAGTTAGTGAGTTGCTTTGTTATTTTGCAATTGTATTGTTGAGAACTTGAGAGAATTTGTAAGAGGCTAGTGTTTGGAGGTTAGTTGAACTTTGGAGAAGTAGCATTCATGGTGGTGAAGGCTAAGGTTGGAAAGGAGCATTTTCAGTTGGAACTCTATATCCAGGCATGCTGATTTCTATTCCTCCATTATTTATGTTTGAAAGGTTATTTGAATATAATTCCTTCATTTGGAAAGATTTCTTTTTGAATGCATGGTATGCTTGTTCTTATGAACTTAGATATTTCCTTGTATTGGAATAGTCTTGAATGCATGATATGCTTGTTCTTATGAACCTAGTTATTTCCTTGTTTTGGAATAATCTTTGGAAATGCATTATATGCTTGTTCTTATGAACTTAGTTACTTCCAATTAAGGAAGATTCTTGTGGGATTCTTGTTTGAGTCTCAAAATAGTGAAACCCTATTATTTGAGAACACATTTATATTATGTGAAGTATGTGTGGCTTAAGTGCTATAAGAACTATACTTAGTTCGTTAAGTCTATATGGATAATGCATGAGGTGGAATATATTGCTATCTTATAGTACTCTAATTAAAATGTCATTTTGAACTTAAGGGGTTAGCATGGTTATTCCTTCCCCTGGGGTTAGTGAAATCCATGGGAAAGAGGGTAACCTAGCTAGACACTAGTATGTGTACATGTATGGTTAGTGTGGTTATACCTGGAGTTAGAGGAATCCATGGGTAAGGGTGTGACCTAGATAATCAGTTTATTATAGACTTGGATATTCCTAGGGTTAGGGTAATCCATGGTTAAGGAATTACCTTGTTGAACATTTGTTATGTTATCAACTTAGAGTGAATGCGTGTTATGTTTATGGTCAATACCAAATCGAGCTTAAGGGTGGGTGGACAGATGACTCTCACTTTAAGTATTGAGTGTTGAATTCTTTGGCCAAAGTAGTGTAAGTAGCCATTGTTTACACTGTCAGTTCACTGTGATCCATGATTGCATTCTAGGCAGGGAAACCAATGTATGGTAGCTCTAGATATGCAGAACACAACACTATGCTCAGGAAGGTTATGATTATGGGGTTACCAAACCAATCTCTTCGTCGAAGGGTAGGGCCATCTTACCAGTTAGGTAGATGTTCAAGGGACCGCATAAAGTCCATGGTTGGCGGAAAAGCGCTTGAGTGATGCTCTCCCTCATACAATTGGCGACCAGGATTTGAGGATGTAGCGCCAGTTTGGGGGACACCTAGAATGTATGCACCAGTGATGGGAACATCTAGGAGGTATGCACCAATATTGGGGACATCTAGACCGTTGTACTTTGTTTATATATCTTTATCATTGAGCTCATAGAAGCTATGTAAGCAAACATGTAACTCTATTCTTATTGAGAAATTGTAAATGTGAAATATTATCATGCAATTATGTAATATGAAATCTTTTCCTGAATTATTGAATTGATTATATGTTATGCAAAGGGAAAGTTTGGAATGGTTATGTTTCAAATGTGCAGCTTATTATTCATGTGAAAAGGAAAAAATTTTATGTCTCATAATGTTAGTAGCATAAACTTTAACTTGTGAGTAAAACATAGTAAAAACAAAGGGTAGAACAATGGGCACGTTACATGTGGAGGGTCTTCAATAGCTATTTCAAAAAGACCATCTTCATCATTGTCTGCAACCAATGCTTTATCTATATTTATCTTACCATCAAGGAGATCCTTGGCATGCTGAATGCAATTCATAATAATGTGTCCCTTTTTCTTGCAATAGTAGCACAAAATTCTATCCTTTAAAAAGTAATTTCCCTTTATGCAGAAGAACTAGATTTGGAGGAATGGTTAGGCTTCTTTTTTCCAAACAGTGCAATTTCCTCTATAGTTGAGTCAATTTTCTTAGCTCCTTTATCAATTAAAGTAGATATTATATCTTCTAGGGTAGAATCTACTTTGTTCAATGTGGACACAATATTACCATAGCTAGGAGGCATGCTAGTTAACAAAATAGCTTTTGCACCATCATCATCTACTTTAGCTTTTATCCCAACTATTTGATTTATTAGGGAGAAAAAATTACTGATATGTTGAAGTTTGAACAATACTATCACCTTCCATCATTTTCAGCCCAAACAATTTCTGCTTTAATTCCATCTTTGCACTTGATGCTTGCAATCCAAACAAAGCATTCAAATCATCTCACACTTCTTTTGAGGTCTTTGATAAGTTAATATGGTGGAGGTATGCATCTAAATGTTCAAGACCAATCAAAGCTATTGCTCTTCAATTCTTTGCAGTCCATTTTGTGCTTCCATCAGCATCAGTTGGCCTTGTTGTTGCTCCACTTACCACATCCCATATATCCTTTTCAATAAGGATCAACTATAACTTGATTTGCCATGTGTGGAACTCTAAACCTTCAAATTTCTCAATTGATGTGTGATTTTTCTCCATGTTGAAAATACTTGACCCCCTGCTAATCAAAACAATGTCAAAGGTGTTGGTTTCCACCAATAATGCACCTTGACTTGATTGGGAACACTACTATAAATTTTATTTCTTTTTGACACTTTTAGATTTTGATATGACAACTAATGATTCCTAAATATGGACCTTATTCTAAACAAAATAATACAACTTAACTTTTAAACTGACACAAAATATCTCTTTATCCTTTGACTAATTCTCTTGTGCTAACCTAAATTCCCTACAACAATTTTAACACCATTTATTTGTAAACTATGATAGCTATTTCCCATTAAAATTTGAACTAACTTGTCTATAATATTTGATTAAAGTGACTATGCCAAAAGCATGCTTAATCACTTTGGTGACACAAGGAAAGTAGAATGCTAATAATAATAACTACAATGATAGCTCAAACTCCACCTTGTCTTCTCTTCAGCAAAGACAGAATTCAAATACTTACAGGGCATATGCTTTGACAACCTTGTCTGCAAGTTTAAGGGAATGTGATCTCCAGATTTTTGCTACTGTAACATGTCTCTAGAATAAAGGGTCTTCAAATATTTGCATCCACATATAGTTATCGTGATAGAGAATGATAGACTAGGTAGTCTTTTCCAAAGTAGATATCTATTGTAAGTATGTTGACTTGATGAAGGAACGATACAAAGTATGAACCGCCCTGTGCTCTTGGTGACGAAGCTATTTGGCTGGCTCCACTGCCTCCCTCATTAGCACGACACCTAGTGGATCAAATGTTGATAATTTCACAAGTGAAAGGATTAGCAAGCAGGATCATAAACTCAAGGCTCCTATGTGGAGGCACCAAACCGGATTAAGGCATGGGTAAAGTGCTTGGTATTTCACTCAATGATATTGTCTCCCAAGGCAAGCTAATGATCACAGTGAATTGGCCCTTGACCCTAACCATACTCTTAGGTGCAACCTATCTTAGCTCCAAAAATACAGTAGGAACTTGTTCAAAGCATGCGGCCTCAATAGTTGCTTCAAATTTGATCACAATGACAACACACAGGAAAGACTTTGCTCTAATACCATGAAAAGAATCAGAGGAATTTTACACAGAAACAATATTCTTTACTGCACTCCCTATTCATTCAATCATATTACATATTTATAGGATTCTCATATCCTAGTTTATAGGAAACTCCATAAACGGCCTCCCTAAATATATTGAGTTGCTTTAACAATTGAATGCAAACAAACATTCGTACCACTATTAACCTATTTTAAAAACCATAACAAACCTAATAAATAATTATTATATGCATCCTATGATGCAATATTCCTAATAACTATTTGATTTGTTTAGTTTTTGCAAATATCTCCTATCATAGATTAGTGTAGCAAGCATACTCTGCACCTTTGCTTCCTTTCAATTTTGGCACTAACCATAGATATTGTGCTACCAATGAGATCATTCTAGGAGTTGCAGAAGTGACTAAGAAATACAACATTAAAGTAATGGAACCATGACTAGAAGAGACAACCATAAGGAGGGTAAAAACCCAGCCATATTATGCAAGTGTGAATACAAAAAACCTAAGTTGTCGGTTCCGGTACTAGTTCGGGTTCAGATTCGGGGATTCGGTTCGCCGGTTCGGCTAAAAAAAAAAATTTTGGGGGGGTGTTTGGTTCGTTTTGGGTTTGTTAGTACAAAGAACATGTAAAAATTATATATATATATATATGCAGCCTAGAAGCATGAATTAGGATTAGAATATCACATAACATCATATAAAACAACAAAACCACCATAAACTTGAATGTCATTTAAAACATGCATGATAAATATTCATCATTGAAACTTGAATTATTGGTAGCTTGATATATAGAGTCTATTGATGCCGGGGTTCAATTTGTATGATTTTGAAAAAAGAAGCCAACTGAGTAGAGTTATCAACATTCTTTAGAAATCATAAGAATTTATTTAGTACACTAGCCATTTTGATGTCTTCTTGCAGTCTCAAACATTATTTTTATATCATTGTTATATTGGTCTTGAGAGTGGTAGTTTAATATAGCTCCACAATACAAAATTTGGTTTACTTGTGCTGTGTAACAGTGGCATAGGCAGATTTTTCTTTGAAAAAACCAAAGGGTGACTACACAATTGGAGTGTATAAACACATATCTTTTTGTAATATGAAGGATACTTTTTGAATCTTCCATGCATTGCTAATCTAAAAGGAAAGGTCTTTGCCTAATCTATATGCAGCCGTGCTTTTGACATTGTCAAAAAGAGCAAAACTTCCCTAATGATGCAAAGGCATGGCCAAGCAATTCTAACTCTCCACATGAGAGAAGAGAGATGTTGGAGAACAGAAGTGTAATGTGTTTTAGTTTGTAGTATTCCTCTAGTTCTCTACAGATGTGTGATAAATTCTCAGTTCAATGATGCAAAACAAGTTTTGAAAAAAGAAAGTTGTGTCACAGTCCGCTTTCAATCCAACAAGCAAAAATGAAAGCTCGGCCCCTTGGAATGAAAATGCTTTTGTGCAAAACAAATGAATAAGAATGAGGTAGTTAAGGTGTTTAGAGTGATTTAGAGGTCACTTTTAGGGTTCCCTTGGGCGTGGGTCAAAGTCAAACTCCATAAAACATTAAAAAAATGCTCAAAAAAACACTTTTTGGATGCCTAGGCATGTGGGTTCTATCTTGGTTTGCCTAGGTTTTGTCTGGGTTCTGCCTGAGTTCTCTTGGGTTCTGCCCGGGTTCTCTTGGGTTCTACCTCGGAGAATTAGACCCAAAAATGAAGGATCCTAGTCGAACCCACAAGCGAACCGAACCAAGATCCGAACCAAGAGTGAACCAGGATGCAAACTAGGGGTTCCAAAGGCGAATCCGATAACTTAGCAAAAAACCATGCTAAGAGGGACCTCTCAAGGTACGGGAAACAAGGGGCAGATAAACCTGAAGATGGAGACAAAGGTTGCAAACCAGTGCTTGTTCTGTCGCTATAGAGCATCATTCCACTATTTGTCAGTCAATATTAATATAAGCATTCATCCAATACACAATAAAATATATCCTATAGCCAAACAAATTATTTCAATAGTTCAATATTATAAGGAGCCACAATCATTAACACACTTCTAGATGCTCCCTTTTTTAAAAGAGAAATAACATAGCTGAATCACATTGATTAAAGTTCTATATCGGTTTCCCGATTTTGTAAGAATAGCAAACAATATTCAGGCACATTGAGTAAAGGCCTGGGATTGTAGATTACACATCATATTGCTCTAGAGAAACAAGGATGAGTAGGATCCAAAGCATGCCAATATTAAACCATAATAAAAATTAAATTCTTGCTAAATACAAATGTGTACATACCAAATCTGCGTGATGTAGGACTATCAAATCTGCCCGCCTCAACTCTTTAAGAGATTCCCTCAAGGGGCCACGTGGAATCATGTGCCCATTGCCCCACAAGTTTATACAATTTAGCATTACGATCTCCAAGTCCCTGGACAAACTCCAATGCTATCCTTCAGAAGTTACAAGTCATAAGAATGTAGGTTAGAAGACCAATACATGAAAATGTACCATTTTGTATTGCTTTAGTTTCGAATGCATGCCTTTGAAAACACTGCAACTGTTGATTTTCATTGTAAAAACAAGCACAAGTTGGTCTTTAAGACATAGAAATTAGGTTGAAACCAGTCAATCTGTTGCATTATTGTCTTTGAATTATTCAATTTTCAAACATAGAATGTTAGCATTATTCCAAAAATTAAAAGCAACAGGACTAAAAAATAGGAAAATAACCACCCAGATTTTACCCAGAAAACATTATTGGATTCTTGAAATAAAATATACATAATTTTAGTAGCTCACATTTTATAAATTTTGATTTGAGGCTTGTTAAGAAAGAGGTAAGAAATTATATTAATGTCCACCATATAGCAATTTAAATAGTTTGGGAAAGCAAAAAGTAAACTTTAAACATTTAGAGCTAAAGAATACCCAGAAAACGTTATTGGATTCTTGAAATAATATATACATGATTTTAGTAGCTCACACTTTATAAATTTTGATTTAAGGCTTGTTAAGAAAGAAGTAAGAAATTATATAAATGTCCACGTCTGATTTTAAAATAGGTCAATCAACTCCACCATATAGAAATTTAAATAGTTTGGGAAAGCAAAAAGTAAACTTTAAACATTTAGAGCTAAAGAAATGAAAAAAAAAAAGAGGTAACCCTAAAGCAGTTAAATCTAGAACCATAGAAATCAAGTACTAGAAGAAAGATCCCTAGGATAGGAAAACCACTCAGTAAAGTAGAAAGCTAGTGAAGATCAAAGCAGAACAAAAATTCAGGTGGCAGTATTATCACATATCTATAGCAAGGCTCCAGCTGGAAGAACCAACAACTCATCATCGATCGATTTGAAAGTGCCAACACAAGATCTGGAAATACTCTCATAGGAGAGTATCCAGCACTGAGGAGATCAAGAGGAAACTAAGCAGCCTCATTAGAACCTCTCCTAACGTCCAAGATAAATGAACCTATGGTGGTATGAAAAAAGTATTAATGTGCACCTGCCTCCATGGCCCAAAATGTATGAAAGGAAAAATCCTTTGACGCTGAAACAAAGTAGACAGCCTTTGTCTAAAATGAGATTGAGGTCATTTGGATGCTCTATTAATTATACATCATAAATATTGTCTCACTTCTCTATTATGTATGTACAATCCAAATTAAGTGTGCACTTATGATCTCTAATGCAAATAGAAAACTAGAAAGAAGTGATTAACCTGACAAATCTAGGATTGTTTATAAGGATCTAAGTCTAATAACTTGAGACATATTTACAGTATGCCCAAACTATTAGGATCAAATGCAAATGAGCTTAAAGCATCATATAATATTGCACAAAATATGCTACCCAAATATTCTCATGGCTGCTTTCATTTATCATAGGTGACAATAAATTTTCCAGACTTGGCTTAAAAAAAATATTGATTTCCCCTCAAACTGTCCCAAAGATACCTTTATATTCCAACTAAAACTTATCCCCATCTAGGAGAATGTTCGAATAATGTTGGGAAACAAGAGTCTATTGCATTGCTTGAAGCTTTTGGCTTCAATAGAATATTTTCTTACACTTATCAAACACGCATATCTCCTTTGTAATAAAAAATGCATCATAATTATATGGGATTTTGGACTTGAGAAGATTTGAACCCAAGGAAGACACATATTCTGTGCATCACATCATAAATAAAGCAAGTGACAAATGGTTCCATCTTCCTCGAGACATCTCAAGTTATCAAAATGTCCCTAAATAAACACAGTTAGTAAAAGATTCTACTAAAGAAAATACCCTAACTTTTATCCAGATAATGGGAGCCATAAAACTAGTTACAATCTACTCATTTTTCACCATTCCATTTCACAGTCAACCTCCAACCTATAGCATGTCCAATATTGTTTCACTAGACAATTGTTTTCCTTTCCAGCAACAATCAACATGATACAATTTTTGACAGGTAAATATGTGTATTAGCACATATATTCACGTTCACCTCAAGCCTTCAGCTATTTTTTGAAAGGAATGTCAAACATAGCATATAGGTATCTAAATGCAACCTTTTGTTGTTGATTTGACATATGATTTTGTGAGCAATTGAGAAAATATGATTCATTGTTTACTACCTAGAGATCTTTTGTATTATCACAGTTAGCCCACAAATTATGTTCTTATTCACTCCTTGTGGAATAGCATACAATTTCCCACCTCTCTCCTTCACAATCAAACTCATAAATGCACAGAAATTCAAGGGTATGAAAACTACAAGTAAAAATAAACCACAAAAAGATTACAAAATTATAAATAGGCTTACCTGCATGCCATCATCCAAAATTATAACTCCTATCCCATTGCCAAGTTTGTTTGCTAATGTGTTACACTCCTTAAATAGGCAAACATTGCCTGTTGTGTCTGATTTTCTATGACATTTCATCACACCATATTGTTGAAGAAATGATGCAGCAATATTTCCCCGATTTGGACCTGAACCGATCTTGATAGCAGTATCAATTAAATGTCTTTGAAGCATCCTTGTTTCATCTCCACCTGCATAACCCTACAGGTGAAAGGAAATAAAACAAAATTCTTTGTTGGTCATTTCCATCATGAGAATGTCTATCCATGTTCAAAGTTTGTATCAAGAATCCCTAGTTTCCCATTAACTGTCAACCCCATAGATATGTTGTAGAATGCCTGAATGTTTAAAACATGCTCTGCCTTGTTAACTTAGAAATTTAGAATCAGGAAACTCCTATGACAACACCATATGTAAGAGAAAAATGATGCCATAAAAGATTAGATCTAATGCACAGTTGTTTAAGTCTCTTTTTCCTTTTATTTGGAAGTTGCTTGCAATGCCTAAATAAGGGAATTCACATAGAGAAAAAGCATTCAAGCACAAGAGTCTCGCATAACTTGTTTCTTTAATTATGATTTTTGCTCACGCCCTAGATAAAATTGTTGACCTTTAAGAAGACTGCTTAGAATATACATAAGCCTAAGAGCTATCATCTTTCTAACATTACCAAGGAAAAATAGGAAACTTCTTGAAAAGTCCAGTAGTGAATCAAAACAAACAAAGGAATTCTAACTATGAATGAAAGAGTCTACGATGACCTTGGAAAATTATGAGTGATAGGAAAAGGGATGGAGAGCATTTCACAAAGACCCATATGCAGGATTTCCTAGAGGCGAACCCAAGAACAAGGAGTGAAAGCCCTTGATTTTCCTTATTCTACCACATTAAAATGTAAATTGTTGTTAGAAGATTAATCTTTTACTTGCAAAGGTTATTCTTTAATTGTAATTATTTATTAACCCAGGAATATTCCAAAGGAATCCCTACAAGTCTTTTGTCCTTTTTGTCATCTCACACATGTGTGAGGATGGCTTATTTTTAATTCCTTTATTAAGGAATATTTGTAACCACCTCCTTAAGAGGTGACACTTTGCACACACATAGATGAATTGTGGCATTCATTGAGTTGGGAGTTACATTATAACCCTTCCTTTCCTCACTCCTACTTATTGAGGTGCCTCCTCCCATTCTTCAAGGCTCATGCAAGCAAGCTAAGGTCAAGCTCTCTCTTTGTATTATTCTCAGGGCATTTTGTCTATCCATAATATTGTTTCGTTTTTCCCCCAAATTCTTTATGCCTCTTGCTTTGGTGGTGCTTGGTTTTACTACTTCAATCTATTTGGTAATATCTTTCCTTCAAACAATTGCTCATTTATTAGTTCTTTCCATTGTTCTTTTCTATTTCCTTTCATGGTATCAGAGCTTGGTATTACTAATATTTTGTGAGCTACATTGTTGAAGGTTTACCAGTTTTTTAAGCACACCATTGGAGACACTCTCAAAGAGGAGAAGAAGAGCAAAGTGTCTAATCTTGGTTGTTTTTGTCTTCTAACCTATTTTTCTTGTGCAGGATTTTATTTATAAGTTATTTATTTATTTATTTTAAATTTCAAATCTGTGCAAGTTTTTATAGTTGTTACAGATTTCAAATATTTTGTATAAAGTTTTCTAAGTTTTTTGCTAAATATCAATTTAAATCTGAAAGAAAATCTTTATAATTTGCATGCATATTTAGATTTTTGCAAAAAAAATAGAAACCCTCAAATAAAGGGTTATATTTCATTTTTTTTAGATGTGTAATTTTTTTT